>JANRGW010004710.1:0-105665 GCA_024733675.1 Psilopsiagon aymara | reverse complement strand
CCTGCAGCCCCTTCAGGCACTGGAGCTGCTCTGAGGTCTCCCCTTCAGGAGCCTTCTCTTCTCCTCTGCCCCAGCCCAGCTCTCAGCTTGGCTCCAGAGCAGAGCTGCTCCAGCCCTCGCAGCATCTCCGTTGCCTCCTCTGGACTCACTCCAACAGGTCTGTGCCCTTGTGTTGAGGGCCCTCAGGCTGAGCACAGTACTCTAGGTGGTGTCTCAAGAGAGCAGAACAGAGGAGAATCCCCTCCCATGACCTGCTCCTTATGCTCTGAGGATGCAGTCCAGCACACAAGGGGGTTCTGGGCTCAAGTGCACATTGCCAGGTCATGGGGAGCTCCTCATCAACCAACACCCCCAAGTCCTTCTCCTCAGGGCTGCTCTCAATTTAATCTCTGCCCAGCCTGTATTTGTACTTGGGATTGCCCAAACCATGTGCAGGACTTTGCACTTAGCCTTGCTGTGATCCACATGGGCCCACCTCTCAAGCCTGTATCTGTAAAGCTGCTGAGCTTTTTCTGTACTCTAATGTATATTTGTATTTTATTATCTCTAAAGACAATCTACTATTTGGGGAAAAGAATGAAAACAACCCTCCTAAAATAGTTTTACAGCTTAATGATCCCTGCAGTGAAATATTACATTGCACACAGACTGCATGCAGGTTTCAGTGAGAGGATGGAACTGATCACAGGGTCAGAGCACCATGACTGTGTCCTTTGCCAAACTGCCCATCTCAGTCTCCTTTTCATAAGGTGATGGTGATACCTCACAAGGCTGTTATGATAATTAGCTTATGTGAATAAAAGTGCATGGCTCGAGGGGTAAAGATTTTTGTACCTGCAGAACTTCCAGTGTTCTCAGATTGCCTTTTGGTGTGGGATTACAGAACATCTGTTCGGTTTAGTCCTCCTAGTACTGCTGTTAACATTTTGGCAAAGGCACCTGGAACACAGCATAGATGCATATGTACAGAATATCAGAAGTCAAAAGGAGTGTTTTCAGGTCCTGTTTGATTTATAGCCTGTCAAACACAAAGGATAAACCAATCTTGTGTTTAGCTTGATGGTTTAATTTGCACAAAAATGGGAAGGCCCAGAATTTAGTGTTTCTTGGCTCAGGACCTGCCCCAGATTGCTACCTGTAGTAAGAAGGGTAGGGGATGGGATCTATACGTGCTTGTCAGGCCAATGGAACTGCCAGGCTGCAGCGAGACCCAGAACTTGGGCTACTCTGAGCGTGCATTTTCCATAAGGCAGATAAGAGGTGTAAGCAAAAGTCTGCACAATGCTGGGATCAAGGGAGGGGCGAGTTGGAACCAGCAGTTTTAAGTGGAAACCCCCAAGAGATCATCATGTCCATCCGTGCTGACCTGAAGCCGAAAATCCCACACATTTGCAGTGTCTACGTGGGCTTTGCTGTTCCTCCCACCCAGGCCCTCGTTCCTACTCATTTCTCTGTTTTTGAGGGTCAAAGTTGTTTCTAGGCAAATGGAGAGCTAGTTTCCTTTCATATGAGCTGAGTAATATTACTTGTTTGCTTTTCCTCCTTCACCTCCTGTTCCCAAATGATAGCTCCCCACCCAGGCGAGGAGCAGGGGTGATGACTACAAGGACAGGGGTAGACTTGCATCTCTACTGCACCCAGCTTGCTCCCACAGGACACAGCCCCTGCTGCAATTCACTGGCTGGAAGGACATTTGAATTGCACAGTTTGACCCAGAGGAGGGTCACGAGGATGATCAGGGGCTGGAGTACCTCCCATAAGAAGACACTCTGAGAACCTCAGGGCTGTTCAGCCTGGAGAGAAGGCTGCATGGAGACCTCAGAGCAGCCTTCCAGTATCTGAAGAGGGCCTACAAGGATGCTGGAGAGGGACTCTTCATCGGGGACTGTAGTGATGTGACAAGGGATAAAACTTTTAAACAGGGGAAGCTCAGGTTAGGTATAAGGACCCTCTTTACTGTGAGGGTGCTGAAGCACTGGCGCAGGTCGCCCGAAGAAGTGATGAATGCTCCATCCCTGGCAGTGTTCAAGGCCAGGTTGGACAGTCTTGGGTCTGTGCCTAGTGCAAGGCATACCTGTCTGTGGCAGGAGGTTGGAATTTGATGATCTTAGGTCCTTTCCATTCTATGATTCTGTGTGAGCAGAACACCTTCCTAAACTGAAAGAAAGGCAGCACAAGGTATCCTTGTTAGGACAGATGAGCAAGAGAGGCTGAAATCCAGTCTGCAAAGCTGTTAAAAGGAAATGAAATCTTTCACTTTCTGTCCACACAGATTAAATGGGAGGAGAAAATGTTGGCTATCTTCAGTTAGCTTGTGGCACTGAAGAGCAACTATCAAGGGAAGGAGTCTGCCTTCAGGGATAGTCATTGAGCAAGAGAGTGGATGCAGCAGATAAAGGAAGATGACACTTACCGGGAGAGGCTCAGTGGCAAAGAACAAACATTAGTGACTGGGGATTGCACATGGGGGGAAAGGAAACACTAACAGGCGTGAAAAGCAGTGCAAAAACCTCAGGAAACTTGGGCTCCTCGAGTGTATTCTTGCAGCAGTGTGCACTTTAAATCTCCTACTGAAGTTCTGCTGTTGTTCTCATTTTGTAGTTTAGAGAGGAGGCATTTGCAGCTCAGCTTTTGCAGTATTTACATAGGTAAGACTTCTGGTGTTTTAAGGAGGTTTTTCCATGGGTAGATATGGGCTCTTAGGGGTTACTTTTGACAGCGTAAGGACTTGGAGTCTGCACAATTACCATACCGTAAGTATTAACAGATCCTTCCTAATAGGAAAGTGATTTGAATTTAAGATTGTAGCTTAGTTTCTCTGTAATCAATTTACTTATGCTTCAGCTTTCCTTCTGCACTTCCTAATTGTCAGCTGTAAAGATTCAAAAGCTGCACAACATACAACTCTTATGTGTATCAGTGGAAATGGCACTGTAAGTAAGTAATGCCATGGTGCTAGAGTGTGTTGCAAAGTCAGGATTTGGTCTTGGGAGTAAACTTCAGGCTGCTTCCAACTCTGCCCCGTAATTGAGATCTAATGAGTCCCTCCACAGTTCAGCTCCTCTCTTCTGAAAAATGGAGGGTGTTTGTGTCTTGCCTAACTTCATGTCTGTATGTGCCAAGGTTTCAGATCAGTGAGCAAGAATGTGAGGATGCTCCTCCTCAAGACAGCCTTACTCCATTCAGCTCAGTGCCAACAAGAACAGGGTCCTACCCACCCAAGTCACAGGCAGATGCTGCCACTTCTCACCCTGTGACGGCACTTGAGCTCCTTTGTACCTCACCTCAGAGCCAAAATAACTGGTTACCTTGTAGAAAACTAAGTTGAAAAGTCTTTGATGGGTTTTCCTGTGTCAGCAGCTAAACAGAAGCAAGGCAGCTCCCACCAGCACCAAACCTGGCATGAAGGGATGCTGAGGTTGGGACCAGTGGGATGAGGGATGTGAAATGGAGACAGTGGCTGCCTTGGGGCACTCCACAACCCAGATAAGCCAGCAGCAGACCTGTTTCCCAACACCATCCTGGTCTGAGGACTGAGGAGATGCGGGAAGGCTGCACCCCTCTCCCCCAGGATACCTGCAGGACTAGCTCCACGTAAGCCTCCTCCCCTCCCCTCTGACTCAGCTCTACTGCTATGCTCAGCTTTTCACTCTCCTTCCTCAGGCAACACTGTTCACTTTTCCTCACTCCCCCTTTGCTAACCGGCAGCTTGATGTGGCTCAACACACACACGAGGCAGAGCTGGCTCACCCTGGCGCTTCCAGGATACCTGTCTTCACCCACCTGAGCATCGGATCCCTCTCCCTTGCCATGACTTGTGGGGCCGTATCCCAACCTCCAAGCACTCTTATATCCCTCTCTGTGTTAAGTCTGAAAGTTTGGGGGACACATGGAAGTTGTGGGAAGGTGATGGGATGCACAGGATGCTCCCACTAGCCCAGTGGAGCAATACTGCAGCTCAGGGAACAGATATACTTCTGCTGTGTGTTAAGTCATTTATTTGGTGATGAGACTGAGAAAGCATGAAGAATCAGAGCGAGAAAACATGCCTGGAGGGGATTCCTGGGCTGCTATGAGTTGATGTTGAGATTCCCCTTTTTGTTCATCCAGCAGCCCAAGGACCTCCATGGCTTTTCCGACTCAGCCAGGACACAGCTCAGTGTGGGACGGGTGGGAATGCCCATGCTCTTTGATGTTGAGAAGGAAAAGCCATGCAAGCCAGGGGTTTGCCTGGCAGCCCCAGCAGGCTTTGCAGATTGAAGTTATTTTAGAATAGCCTAGTCTTGCTTTTCCTCTGAGGGTTTCTTTCTTAACACAGGGGCATGAGCAAGCAATTAGCTGCAAGGATAGGAAGATGTTACTTGTGCAGCCCTTTGTGTCATTAAAAGCAGATCTGGTCCAGGTCTGCTCATGAGCAGGTGAGTGTATGGAGATACAACCACATTTGGTTATAGAGAAGAGCTGCTCCTTGCAGAAGACAACATGCACCAGAATGGGCACATCACTGCTCCTGCACACCCATTGTAGAAGCAGGAAGATGCCTCTCTGCTCCTCAGATCTGGGAGACCATCAGACAGCCACAGCCATGCTCACACCAGCCTCAGACTGGACATAGTGAGAAGTCCCAGTGCTGCTCTTGGAGCTGGCTGCACATGAGGCAACTGAAGTCTGGACGCATCCCAGCTTTGCCAAGCCCCCGAAGCCAACACAGGTGAGTTATCTTATTGCAAGCATCCAAGACTTGAATTTGTAAGCATGGTTTGTAAGCATGGGCTCAATGCCACGCTGGAAGGTTACGTGCCATTATGCCTTGCCCTAAAGGTGTGATGACTTGACTTGGGTCTCCACCAGCATGGAGATTCCTGCACTGTGCCCTGCTGTGCAGAGCTGTGGCTGAGGGCCTGGCCAGGAGCACTTAATGACACATGGTCTTGCAGGTGATGCTTTGCTTACTTTGAGTTTATATTCATTGTAGCAAATTAATAATTTACTGCTAATGGTTGAGGTTTGTTAGGGCTTCACCAGTTAGTTTAGAAGAGCCAGGAGGTGCTGTTTGGCCAGAAGTGGATTCCAAATTGATGTATTTTAAAGCTTTACCTTCCTGCAGCAAACATTCATTTGTTCTTTGTCCCAAAGTCAGGTGAAGAAAGTGAACAACTTAAAACCAAGGTTTCGGGGTTTGGTTTAAGGAAGGGTGGAAGACAATGTTTAATTACGTTGAAATCTAAAGAATGTCTTAGATTTTAATAGAAAAACTCCCAAATTGTAAACCAAAATAAACTCAGATAAGGAAATAATCTTTCTTTTCCCTCAGAATGCTTGAAAGAAGGAAAATCATCAATTATGCAAGGAAGCTCAGCTCTCCTCCCGGCGAGTGACAGGGTTGCTCTTCCCCCAGGACCTTGCAGCTCAACAGCAGCCGGTGCCACTCTGCTCAGGCTACTTTGCCTTCTTAAATCCATCGGTGAGGAGCAGCGGGGGCAGCGGCAGAGCCCCCCGCAACCCTCCCCATCCCGTCCCGCAGCAGCGAGGGCTTTTCTTGGCGAAAACCTGCGATTCCGGCATTCCTCGGGAATGAAAGAAAGTGACATGTTGGAAGTGGGGGGAGAAAGAGAGAGGAAGGGCTGTCCCTTCTCCTGCAGGGCGGGATCTTTCCTCTTGCTTGATCTATGGAGCCCAGCCCCTTAAATTGGCTCCCGGGAGCGCCCCGGCCACCAGCCCGACGGGGGGAGAGGCGGAAAGCGAGGGAGAAGCAGGCAGGCGGGCGGGCGGCCGGATCCCCCGTCCCGGCCCGTAGGTGTCGGTCCCGGCCCGTCCGCCCCCCGCGCACCATGCGCGGCCCCCGGCGCCCCGCGCCCCTCCGGCCCGCCCGCCCCTAACACCGTCCGGCTCCGGCGCCTTCCCCCGGCCGCGCTCCGGGGGGCGGGGAGGGGGGAGAAGGGGGCGAGAAGGAAGAAAAAAAGTAAAGATAAAAAAATTAAGGAGGGTGGGGGAAGGGGGAAGTGAGGAAGAAGAAGGAGGGAAAGAAGAGCCAAGGGAAGCGGGGAAGGCTGCTCTCCTCTGAGGACAGCGCGCAGCACCATGCAGCTGGCGCCGCTGGCGCTGGCACTCACCACGCTCTTCATCGACGGCTTGAGGATAGCAGCGAGGAGGCAGAAGCTGCACCCCAGGCAAGGTAAGGGGGTGCTGGGGTTGGGGTACCAGGGGGTGCTGGTGTGCTGCCCCCCCGAGGGGTGGGGGGCTCGGCCTCCCCTCTCAGGGGCATGTGGTTCTCTTCCCTTGCAGCCAAGCTGCTGGAGAAGCTCAGCGAGTACGAGATCGTTACGCCTACCCGGGTGAATGAGTTCGGCGAGCCCTTCCCCACCGATGTCCACTTCAGGAGGCAGCGGCGAAGCACCAGCGCTGCCTCCGACGCCTGGATGGCCGCCTCCGCCGCCTCCCCCAAGGCACACTACAGGCTCTCCGCCTTCGGGCAGCAGTTCCTCTTCAACCTGACGGCCAGCTCGGCTTTCATCGCCCCGCTTTTTACCGTCAGCCTCCTGGGAGAGCCCGCCGCCGACCAGCGGCGCCTGTACGCCGAGGCGGCCGACGCCGACGTGAAGCACTGCTTCTACCGGGGGCACGTCAACGCCCGCCCGCGGCACACCGCCGTTATCAGCCTCTGCTCCGGGATGGTGAGACCCGCGTCCCGGCCCCGGCCCCGCCGGGCACCCAGCGGCGGCTCGCCGGGGCGGAAGCACGGAGGAGGAGCGGGACGAGGGAGGGGTGGGCATTGGGATGGGGACGGCCCCTTCCCTCCTCCCGCGGGATGGGGCTGGCGGCGCAGGCTCGCCCCGGACGGGGGATTCTTTCACTCTGCTTTTATTATTCCTTCGGGCTCCGGCAGCGGGTGCTCCGCAGGTTTGGGGGGAAAATCTGCCACCCAGCGGCACCCTGGCGGGGAGGTCAGCGGGCCAGACCCGGGGCATGGACACCCTCCTGGCCCCGGAGTGCTGCCGAGAGCTGCAAAGGGGTGATGGAGGCTCCCCGCAGCGCTGACCCCAGAGCCGTCCTGCACCCCGGGGCATGGCCCGACGGATGATGAAGGCACGCTGCCTGTCAGCCCCTCTTGGTACCCTGCTTTGCAGGGGGATGTTGGCAAAGGAATGAGGAGAAGGTCCCTGCAGGGCTGACCCTTCTGGTGCCTTATAGCACCCTGGGGTTCTGTCCCAGGTGTGCCCAGAGGGGTCTCTGCTGGTCTCCGTCTGGTCGCTTGCTCCCTTGGGTGTGTCTACCCCAGCTAGTGCACGTGTGTGTGCATGGGCATGTGTCCTACTAGTTGCTGGTCATGCACCCCAGTCTAGGATGGCTTCTAGCCTTAGCTATCTTGTTTATCTGCCAGATCCCTATGTTCATAGTCACATGCCACTAGGAGTGTTGGTATTTTATCATGAGCTGGGATTTCAGTGGCAGGGCACCTCCCTCTGCTCCTTACACGTGTGTTGAAAGCCAGTCTCAGGGAGAGGTGTTGTATAAAAACCAGCACAACCAAATGGAGTTGTGCTGAGACCTCCAATGTATTGCAGCACCATCTCCCCTTGAGTAGTGGTGGTGTGGTAAATGGCATAGGGACAAGGTCTGGTAGGCATGCCTGTCTTGTGTTTCTGGCCTATGGATTAGTAATTTGCATTCTGTAAGTTGCAGTGGGATAGCTGCAGGGTGCTGTGCGGCCTGGTGTTGGTGTGGTGGGACCTGAACCTCACATGGGTCACTGCAGAACCAGGCACTCCCTTGTTAACCACTCATTGCATTGTGTAGACCTGCTTCGTGGTTTGTCATTGCCCAAAGCTAACCCCTTGCTCCTGTCTGGTCCCTCTCAGCTAGGCACCTTCAAGGCTGATGATGGGGACTATTTTGTAGAGCCACTGCTATCACTGGAAGAACAGGAGTATGAAGAAGAGCACAATAAACCACATCTAGTCTACCGACACCGAACCCCTCCAATGAACTCTTCGTGGGACAGGCAGACTTGCGATACTCCAGGTACTCATTCTGTTACTGCTATAGGTGACTTGGCACCTAAGAAAGGAAAGTTGTGCAGTAAAAACAGTAGGTTTGGGTGGGGCAGAAGGGATGTGGAGTGGAGGGACCCCTGCAGAAATGGTACTGTATGAACTAGGACCAGGCTTGTAGTGGTACTGCTGTCCTGGAGAGATGTGGTGCGCCTGTGCTTTCTAGTAACGGGTTAGAAGGAAGTTGTGGTCAGGAAAAATGTTAGGTTTCCATTTCATCGCTGCTGAGGCTGGCAAGAGATCCTTTGGGCTGTCTTGCCTTAAATATCCTCTGAACATTTCAACTTGCTTTCTGTCCTCTCCTACGTGTATTTCCTAATCATCCTAATCTAATTTGTTCTCTGTCTGAAATTCTTTATCTGTCCTTTAAATGACTTCTTGGTCTTGCTGTGCTCCTGGTCTTCCCTTCTCAAATGTGTTTGTGATTTGCACTGTGTTATTTCTTTCTAGTGGAAATGAGAAGGTCCTAACACCAAGCCTGACAGTTTTTCCCTTATTAATCACTTTTCCATGGTTCATTTTCAAAGGTGTTTTTCCCTCATGGCCCTTTCTCCACCAGCACCATCTCACTGACCTCCTTGCTCCCTCTTTCTAGTCATCACACATATGAAAGAGCACAAGGCTTTATCTCCCCTTCACTTGCCTTGGTGAGCAATAGCCTTGCTCCTACTGTCCCTATTATCTGCAGTGGCCTCCTGCTGCGCTCTGCTTCATTGACTTCCTGATTTTCACAACTAATCCTCTCCTTTGGCAGCAAATAACTAAGTTCTCTCCTGTTTCACCTGCTGTTTTGCCCTCCTCCTTTGGCCTGCAGCTAGATCTGCAGGAGCTTTAAAGTCTAAACAGAGTAGAACTTGACTGGCTTCCCTTGTGCAGGCTGCAAGCCATTCATGTGCTGCAAAGTAGGTAGTTGGGGAGTAAAGGTACCACTGGAGGAGAAGCGTGGTGCCAGACTCAGGCTTCATTTAACACGTGTGACTCGTTTGGCACCCATGGGTGTGGATCGTGGCTATGCTGTTGAGTTGTCAGTCTGTTCAGCTTGAACTGATCTTGCTACTTCAGAAGATGCTCTGGTCCTCTGTGACCAGCCAGAGCTGATGCACTAGGAACATGTTTTTCTTCTAGAAGACATGTTGGACACATGTCTACATGCAGGCATACATGCTGGGGGACAATGGTACCTCTCACAAGGCCATTGTTGTTTGTTCTTCCAAGGGTTGCTGCTGGACTATGCCATTCTGGTTTCTCTCTTCCAGCTGTTTCTGCTCCCTTCTTTGAGATCAGATGCAGGAGACTCAGAACAGTTGGAAAGAAACATGGAATCTGGCACATTGCATCAGTAGCCCTTGGAGGAACGGAGCAGCAGATCACAGGACTCATTGAATCAAAGGTAGCTGGGAGGGCTCTGACTTTGGCTTGTGGACTTCACTCTGTGCCGTTATAACAGCCTGCTGTATTTCACCCCACTGTGTCATTCATAGCTTCCACTGAGGGTATTATTCTTCTGGATCATGATCCACAAGAACAATGCTCCATCTGTGGTATTATATATATGGTGTATATCTCTCTCCTCTTCCCCAACATACTTTGCCTCTTTCTTATCTTTATTTCCTTGCTCTTCTCAGTTACTTCATGTAGTGGAGGGAGAAGATCTTGCCTCTCACAAGCTTTAAGGTTCCAGATAGGTGTGACAGACTTACTTGTCCTCCTGTCCTCTTTATCTCCATCTCTTGCTTCCTCTTTCACCATTGTCCAAGGTTTTGAAACAGAATGATGTATGGTGAAGAATTCTCAGTCACTTAATTTAAGTAGCAAGCAGCTTGGGCAATGATGAACCTTGGTGTTCCCCCTGGATCTAGTGGAAAAAAGGTATCTCATGTCTTTGGGGCAGAGGAGGAAAACCAAACTCCAATAGCACTCACTGTTTTGAACAGGGTGCATCTCTCACTCCTAGCAGAGAAGAATGGTTTCATGAGAGTCTAGGGGAGCTTGTTAGAGCTGTAGGGTGTTGTGTGAATCCAGTGAGAAGAATGTGTGGAAAAGTGCATTTGCTTTGCAGGCCTCTGGCAGGGATTGAAATTTGCTCAAAGAGGAAATTAGTGCAAGAGAAATCTTTGGTACCCACCCTGCAATGAGCAAGGGAGCCTGCATTGCCGGGCAGTGGGGCTATTAAGAGCAGCTTTCTTATAGTCTTCTTCCTGGAAATGATTAATAAGCAACACACTGGTGTGCCCTTGCCATGATGATGTAATTATAGACTTATTGCAGTATCCAGGAAAAGTTTCCCTTGTGAGTTGACTGACAGGTTGAGTAAAAGCTTTCATTTCCAGTGGTCTTCTGGTGTTACTTTTGGTTTTCAGCATCCTCAGGTCAGCTTAGAGAAACATGTATTTGATTTTCTCTAGAAGTTTTAATTAGCCATTTCTGATAACGGCTTTAGGTCCTCTGACACGTGAGATACTCTGCAGATGTTGTGGAAAAAGGCCTTTCTTCTCTGAATGCTGATGGATATCGAATGCAAACTGTGCTCTGCATATGAACTTTCATAGCACAGCACCAGGGTCTCCTGACAATGCACTTCAGCGTCTGGCGTATAGCTCAGCCACCGCAATAAAAACTTTTGACAAAGTTTTCCTTGGGGTAACAGGTTAATGTAGTTTCAGTCATAGGAAATGGTGCAATTTCTCCTCCTTCCCTTCTTTTAGTTAGTACTGTGAATCAATTTGTCATCTGGTCAAGGATCTGGCAGAATAATTAGTTGCTCTTTACTGAATAGCCCTGACGGGATGAAGACTTGGCCAGGTCGAGAGCGTGATGTCAGTAGGTGCAGCGCCGTTACCACCCATTGCTTCACGATAGCAAGCTTTTCCGATCCAAATTATTAATATCCGCTTTTTTGAGGTGGAGGAGGAAGGGAAAAGAAATTCTGATCCTAAAAAAAGAAGAAAAGGAAGTGGCTCATTGCAAAGCTGGAGAGTGGAGCTTTCCTGCGCCCCGCGGAGGAACAATCTGACTCCGATGATAAAAGGCGCGTAGCTGCATCCTGCAGCACTGCAGGGGTCTGTGTCCCTCTGTGCTGGCCTGTACTGGGGGACCAGTAGCAGCAATCTGACTGCCCCATCCAGTCTGACCTCCTGTGAGGAGCAGACCAGCCAGCCCTACCCACTGGTTTCCACCCAACGGTTTGGTATGGCAGAGAGGTGTCCAACTCCAGATGCCAGCAGGACACTGCCTCTAGTCATCACCTGAATAAACCACTTTGGGCCACCTCTTGCTCTGCTTCTTGTGTCCTTTTCTGCTGCCTCTTCTTTCTCTCACATTTCCCACGTTTTCTGTCATTGATCTGTTTTTTAGGTATATTTTGGTTATTGGATTCTCTGGAGCTCTTCTCTTCCAGGTTTTTTTGGGGTTTGTGGTAGTGTTAGCGTTTTACTGAGTCTTATTCAACCATTCTGCTTGTTGGCCACCCCTTGTTCTGAGCCAGATTGGCCTCCACCTGTCTGGTGGCACCAAGCCACAGTTGCCTTGTGTCCATGACTATAAATGCTAGAGTTAGGCTTTCATGTCTCCCCAGTTCTGTTGCATGCTCAGCTATTTCATTGCTCCAGACTTTGCCAATTCTTTGTTGCTTTTACTGTGACGCTGTTGCGGTGCTTCTGAATGAACTCTTTTGGGGCAGCTCCTTGTTTGTTCCCACTGCATTCATTTTGCTGCTCTCCTGATCTGTGCTTTCCGTTTCCTTCCCAGCTTTGTTAGTCAAATACCTCCCTGTTTCATAATTCTTTTATATTCAAGACCCACCAGTGGTTGAGATGAATGAATGAAGGAGTAAATCTTTAGCGAGCGTTAGCTGTTCCCATGACTTGTTGCTGGTCAGCCATGCCTGTCCTGAGGCTGGCGGGTCAGACGTGGGCTCTGAGGCTGCATGTGAGGATCTTGCACAAAGTCCTGGCTCCTTAATGAGAGTGCTTAAAGTGGGAATATCCACCGCAGGCAAAACTCCTCATGCAGAAGCAGCAATAACACTGACGGTGCCAAACTAGTAGGAAGATGATTAGAGCGTTTCCTGTTTCTGGAGGAGAGCCAAGGGGCTGCAGCCAGCAAAGAGGCCTTCCAGCAATTCGCGCTGGGATGGTGAGGTTTTGGAAACGGGCTCCGAGGAGCACAGGACAGAGCAGATCTTACCTGGGCAGAGCTGGTTGCCAGCAGAGGTGGGAAAGCCCAGTGACTCAGCTGCTGAGGTTGCTTTCCAAAATCCATATGCATTTACCAGCACAGAGAGCTGCTGGGCACAGCCTAGAGGCTTAGCGCTTCCCAGAAACGGATGTAAGAGGGTTTCAAATTTGCAGCTGGGTGTTTAGCTGCAAGGTGTTAAAGCAGTTGGACTACTCAGGAGGCAGCACATTTGTACTGCAGCTCCAAAAAGGCAAGGCTGTGTACTTGTATGGGTGAGGAGGAGAAAAGAAGCTGTGTGCGTGTAAGTTGTGTTGAAAAGGTTGCTGTAAAAAACACAAGACACATCAGCGTGAACCAGGTCTTGCCGCCGAGCTAGCGTGACATGGGCTTAATCAGTAATATGTCACTGATTTTTCAGTTGCATTAATGAGTAATTTGTAATAGATTACCCTTTTATAGTAAATGTAACAACCCTTCACACTGAACATGGCACTAGGGAGCCTCCAGGGCAGAGGAGTGCTGTCCTGGGTCTCAAGCAAGCAAATGGTGCTGCCAGCCCCATGACTGCGATCTTCTTTCTGCATGATAATCAGCATCAGCCTGCTCAGCCCTTACAGATGGTTGTCATCTCTTTCCCAGTGCCATCCAGATGCAAAGAGTCATTGATGAACCCATGGCACAAGGAGGAGATGGTCCTGCCACTGTATTCTCATGTGCTTGAGGAGTGGCCAGGTTGAGATGGATAGGGAGTGGGTCTGCTAATGTGTTACCAGTGCTATGACCCAGGAAGTGACATGGGTGAGGATGTGTTAGGGTCTGGCACCATGGCTAAAGCCTGACTTTGTCCCTTTCTGTGTATCATGGTCTCTTGCTGGTTCAGGTAGGTGATAAGCTCTTTCTCCAGCCTGAGCTGCAGTTTGAGGTATATATCCCATGTTAGGATTGGAAATGGTGGGGACCATGGCCAAACAGGCCAGAGGTGGAAAACTTCATACTCATTCTTTAGACCACTTATACATGTTACATTCTTATTTTATAGCAGGTTTGGAGTAGAAACTTTAAATGTCGTTTTCCACAGGACTCAATGTTTGTGTTCTGGTGACTGGTCCATGGTGAAATCCCAGCTCCTTTTCAGTCAAGCTGTTGGTCTAAAGCCCTCTTGTATTTTTGCGGTTCCTTTTGGACCATTTGTCTTCCTTCTATCTGTGACCTTACTTTGGTTTTCAACTCCTCCATCCAGCAGAACTTCACATTCTAGGTGTCTGGTTTCCAGGCAGGTCTTCAGGCATATTCTGTGCTGCTGGGTCTCACGTAGCCTTGGGATTGCAGGAGATCTGCAGGGAGGTTTTCCTAAGCCTTTGCTTCCAGGTTGAGCAATCCCTGTGCTCTTTCAAATATCTGTTTAAGCTGTCAGCTTTGCTTTTGGCCTCAGGGTAAAACATTGACTTAGTTCTTTCCCTCAGAAAAGTTTCTCATCTTGAGGAAGTGAATTGTAATTTATAGTAAGATAGTAATTATTTCAGGTTTCCTTCCCTCCCAAAACCAGCAAATGAGAGAGTTACGTCACAAGTCCCATATGCTAATGTAGTTAATTCTATTTCTGGCTTCCTATTGAGGTAATAGCACAGTAACAGCCAACTAGTACTTGGTCAGATGGGCCTGGGATGTCAAGCATAAGCTTTTCCCATACTGACTTAGGAAGGGATCAGGCTGGGATGTTTGTGCTATCTTGCTGTGTGCTGGCAAGTGAAATAAGGTATTAGACTGACTTTGGTTAAAAAAAATGATTACAGCCAATAATGCAGATCCCATACCGTGGTTTTGTTTTAAAACTTTTCAATGTGAATTACAAGTGAGGTGCATGAATTATCTTGTTGTTAGTATTAAAAATGTCTCAAGCCTGGTACCCTAATGGTGGAAAACCAAGATTGTGGCTGAACAAGTCATTATTGCTTGGATATTGTTTTGCAACTTGAACATGATAAGTGAAGAGAGCGAAATTACTCTCCTGGAATCAAAATCAATGTAATTGTGATTTTTCAATTGCTTTTACAACAGCTGTGTGGACATCCACTGAAGAAGAGCAGATAGGAGAAGCAGGGAGATATCAGTTTGGTCCTTTCCATCTGTACCCCATAGCATATACAAATGAAAGCAAACAGGCTGACTATTCTGTGACTTCTGCGATGCCCCATCCCTGGCAATATTCAAGACCAGGTTGAATGGGGCTTGGAGCAACCTGGTCTAGTGGAAGGTGTCCCTGCCCATTGCAGGGGGTTGGAACATGATGATCTTTAAGGCCGCTTCCAACCCAAACCATTCAGTGATTTTATGTTTCTCTTTCCATATGCCTGTATTGTCATTGCCAGTTGAAGTTTCTTTCTATCTAATGAGATTTTTTTCTGATCTTTTGATCTTTCACTGAGTTTAGTACAAAGCTATGGTGATCACAGTGTTGTTCCTGTTGGCATGGTACCTCCTAGGTATCACTGGACATGGACATGGATAACATGTTGGTGCACTTGAGGCTGTCATGCTTTGGGAATTGAACTAAGAGCAAGCAAACAAGCTTACTAGTTCAGGTGCTCCCGTGGCTTGCAAAGCAGAAGTCAGGTTCAGCAAGTGCAGCCTCTAGAGCTCTGCAGGCAAATAGGTTTAATTAGCCCTGGCAGTGCCAAAGGCAGCAGCTCTCTCTGTTTTCCTGATGTACTGAAATCCCACCAGTGTGTCATTGTGCTCATGGTATATTCATACCGATGTAACCCATAACCTGGCTCAAATATGTGTCTCTTCATAGATGAAACACTGGGATGTACTTTAGAGAACGGCCCGACCCCATAAAGTATCAGGGTGGGTTTCAGGCTATTTTGTCATGGTTTTTTAGTCATTCTCCAGGGCTAGTTTATTTTTTTTCTTGAACTAGTGGATTATGGAACTGGTATCAGTGACTTTCAGCACTGTAACTTTCTGTCAACCAAACCTTAAACTAATTTTGAACCACTTCAATGGTCTTTTTGTGCCTTGCGGTTGTAAGGTGCAGTTATTTAGTTCTTTCTTTTCTGTAAGATGATCTTGAATCATTTTCTGCCACACGGTCAGCTCGCATGTTACTCTCTGCTTTATTAAAGAGGCAGTTTATTGTTTTGTTCATTAATCTGGTTTCTGTCTACTGTTTGAAATTGATTGCTGCTTTCGCATACAACTTTTTACCTTAGGCAGAAAAGAATTCTTTAAAGCTGGAATGCCTTCTGACATACATCATCAGGAAAGGAAGTGTCTGGAGTATGTGTGGTCTTTGGTGCTTGCATGGTATAAAAACAGAGAGTATTTTCTTACTGAGAGAAGTTGATTGCTGCTAATTGCAAGTCCATGGTTCTCAGGCATTCTGGTTCAAGCAGCAGAAAGAAAGGCAGGATCACTTCGAAAGACATTGGTGGGTTCAGCATCACCTTGAGCCTTGGCAGCTCCAAAGTTGAGTCTTTATAGCCAAAGCCACCGCAGGCAGCAGTGGCTGATTTTTGTATCAGTGATGCTTCATGCCAGTCTAAGCTGCTCATGACTCTGTAGTGTTGCTTTCTGTCCTTGAAGAGTATTTTCATAGGCTACAAACACAGATTCCAGTCTCTGGCCTTGGACATGAGGGACATCTTCAGCACCATGCTCCTGGGCACGAACCTTTCTGAGCGTCTGAACATTGCTGCAGTTGGAGATCTAGGAAACCACTTAGTAAAGTGTACATATGTAACTCAAAGGGGAGGAAGGCGAGAAATTAACAAGGTGTACCTGAGTAATGAGGGCTTGCGATCTGTTCCTGGAGGCATTTCTCTTGATAGCAAAGAAAACTTCTCTCTAGAAGCCCAGTATTTTGATGCTCCTGGAGCAGTCTGGGAGGGAGCACTTTTGAGCCCATACCACTGTATGAACAATACGGGCAAAATTGGACTACTTCTCCTTCATATTTCTCTATTAGTGGCTCTTGTGAAAGGTCTGATATTTTTCTGCATTTTCAATAGTTCCAACCGTGAAAGTTTGATCTGTGCAGTTTCATCCAGCTCTTGCTGATGAAGGCTGATACTTCAGTTGATCTCTGTGTTAAATAGGTTCAGATTAATTTGCTTTTGAACACTTTCTGGTTTGCAGATTAGAATAACTGGGCAAACTTTCATTTCCATTCCTGGTGCAGGGTATCTTTCGCTTTGGATACTGGCTGGCCCTGATCCTTCATTTCCCTTCTGATGTAGGTCACTGATCTCACCTCTAAAGCCTGTTTCCCCTATCTATCTATAGCAGCAGCTCCAACTGCGCAGCCATGGAGCTATCCAGAGGGAAGGCAGGATTAGTCCTGCTCATAGCTCTGGTTGGCTCAGTATGGTGCAGGTCATGGCAGTTGCTGCTCCCACGTTACCATTCCTGGTGAGAAGCTGCTGGCAGCAAAGGGATATCTGTATCTGTAGATATATTGAAAGAAAGACAGAGATATAAAACATATTGATAGAGAATTAAAGTAGACCTAAAGCTAAGAAAAATCCTTTGGTCTAGCTTAGGACCTGTGTGGGTCTTCAAGAGGAGCCAGTTTTCATCCAATTTCCTGGCAAAGAGAGCCTAAAAACATGGTTTGATTTCTGCCAGTCTGACCTCTGTATGAAGAAGACCCATTTTGCCTCTTACCTCTCTTTTCCAAGTGATGACAGACACTTCGATGGCTGCTATTGTACCAGCTACAGGCAGCAAATTCAGACCAGCCAACGGCAGCAGTGGCTTGTACTGGAGTGTTTGAACAAGGTTTGCTGCTGTGGCTCCTGCAGGTCACACACTGACTGGAGGTGTGCAATAAATAACTTCCAAGCACTGGTTTAATCATCTGTGCAGCTGGATCAGAGCAGGTCTAGCAGTGCTATGGGCCAACCACTGAGTGGCAAGCTTTGTGTTAAATATCCTAGGTCATACATTCAGGAAAGGTCTGATAGTAGGTTACTTTGAAAGGACCATGCTCCATTTCTAGCTTGGAGTAGTTGTTCATGTTATTAGTTCAAGAAATAGATTATTTTTCCCCCTCGTGATCTCTTTTATGTCTCTTTTTTGGTGGCTGTTTTCCCCCTGCTATGTGCAGCTCTCATGAACTTGGAGCTGAACTGGAATTGCTTGCACTGTCACATGTCTTACTTAATTGTACAAATTGCTTTCTATTCCAAGGACAAGTTAATGCAGAAATGGAAAGGATTAGAACTGTTGGGATAAGCGATCACGCTTTCTTTGAATTTTTGGGTTTAACATAACAATAGCTACTATTTCGAAAGCAGCCCCTGGATCTGCCCTGTCACCCCTTCATGCAGGCAAAGTACTCATGGAGGACCTGAGTCTCCCCTGCCCTCTCCCTTGGGATAGATTCAAAGTCCATTAATCCGTGGAAATCATCCGTAAGTCAGCTCAGTGAGCTCTGGGCTGAGGCTTCTGGTGCAAGTGGGAAGATGCCATCAAGGAGGAATATCCCTGTCACAGGATTGGGTCTCCTTTTTAAGTCCCATGTAACAAAGAAGAAACCAGGCAGAAAGAAAAATGGACATAGACCTCCAGCTCTGTCTAAAGACAGTGCAAACACCATAGACCAGCTTAGTAAAGCAAGCTGCTAAACGGACATTATTCCAGCAGCCTTTTAGCCACCTCTTGAATGAATGTTAACTGTTGGATCAGTGCACAGACTCACCCAGTACTTGAGTTATTGATTTATAGTTTGCAGGGGTTTAAAGTGTTGGTCTATCAATTGGGCTTTGTTTTTTTTGCAGATTAAAGCAAATGTTTTGTTGCTTCAACCCGACTGATTCCTGCCATGTGTAGATAGGTGGTTTTCAGGTCATTTGCAGAGACTGAGAGTTTGACAAGCAAACCATTCTTCTTCCTGATTTCTGTTAATATATTAACACAATAGAAACTTAAAAAAAAGGCAAACCCAGGTGGAAAAACATTGCCCCCCTTTTGGTGCTGTGTGTGGCAGTAGGAAGCTGTCACTGTAAAACTGAACTCTTCTTCTGTAATGTGAGAGATTTTCACTTCTGCTTGATTCAATGGCAGTGTGCTGCACCATTCAATAAGGGTATGGCTGTTGTGGTCATTGTAACAGAGCAAGATATCAGCAGCATCAGGCACAGTGAGTACTGGCAGTGCCTGTATGTAACTCCCATTAATGCTGGTGGGGGTAGTATGGATTGGTTGAGAGCAGTGCCCTGCCATTAGTGTTTAATTTTTTACAGGTGAATGTGCACCATCTCTGAGTGTAGTTACATGCAAGAAAGATGGGTGAAGATAACAGTTCACTACTGTCAAAGTCCAGGAGTGGCTTTGCATATAGTGCATATCGTGCTTGGTTTTACAGTAACTAGGCTGGCAAACATACTGTATGTGACTTGTCCAAATAGTGTGCTGTAAGTGTTGGAGTGATTCATACCTGGAAAATAATGTCAGGTTTTGAAGGGAAGATGGGGCTTGATCTATGTGCTGAACAGAAGTGCACTGATACTGTACTTACACTTGGCAGTGTTAGGTTAGCAATTGGACTCGAAGATCTTAAGGATCTTTTCAAACCTGAATGATTTTGTGACACTGTGCCAGATCTCTGCAAAAGGAAAAAGGTAGTTTTTCCTCTGTGATGGACATAGCTGCCCATGTTGGGCTGTGGTCCTGCACAGTGCATCAGGTTGGGGCTCTTAGAATCCAACCTGGCATTTCACGGTTTCTGGGGTTTTGTGGATTTTTAGGTTCTTTTTTGAGCATGTGACAACACTAGCTGCAAGATTTCAGTGCAAGCCTGGTGAATATCAACAACTCAAATTCCTCCTGTATAACCAGCATCTCTTCAAAGAATCCTTTGCCTTTCCCTCTTTTGTTGCCATCTGCCAGGAAGGCTGAAGGAGAAGATGCCTTAGCCCCATGGTTCCATTTGGGGCCCTATGGAGCCATAGTGGTGGATAGTGCAGAGCTCTGCCTTCACACTCCAGCCTTGCCTTCAGCCTCACTTGAGCTCTATTGGTCATCTCCTCATCCTTAATGCATTTTTCCTTTAGCACTTCTATGTTGAAGTTGGTTATTTAAAAGGAAAATTCACGGGACTGACTGAGGGTGCAGAGAGAAGGGGAGCTGGTTGAAGGGCTGTTAGCACTTGCTCCTCAGTCTGGTCTTCTTCTCACCTTTAAGTTATTTGTATGCATATTTGGCTTCCTGCACTGGTTGTCACTGAATGAGTCAGGATATTGTCATGGTTGCCCACGAAGCAGTGCCAGCATAAGAGCACAACCTTGCCACCACAAGGGCATTGATTAGTGCAAAGGAACTAGGGCAATCCAATTATAACCACAAATGCTATTGGCTTTCTCAAATTCTTAGTCAAATAACTGCAGGCTGTCTGCTGTGTTAAGGTGGTCTGGACTGACTATATCAAGAATGGAATTCATAGGACTTGGGTAGTGCAGAGTAAACAGGATTTAATTCTTGAATACTGTATTGCCTATTTAAACATAGGACAGAAGGATAGTGTTTTTCAGATGGGTAGAAGCTGGCTGACCCCCTTTGCCTGCCCTTGATATTGGAGAATGTGTTTTATATGTCCTTTTTTGGAAATTATGACAAAATATCCTAAGAGGAAACTACACAGGAAAAATAGCTAAGAAGTTTCCTATCATTTTGATCTTGTTTGAGCATTGAGTATTCCTTTGTTCCCTAATATTATGCTTCCTCTAACCTACTCAGTGGGTCAGATAAGGAAATGTGATATTTTTCACCACCATGACGAAATTAAGCTAAAGCTACAAAGACCGTGAGGGTTGTAGCCTAAAGTCTTAGATGAGTAGTTCAGATCTGGCTTTATATTAAATGCAGAAGCAAACAGTCTCTCATGGATGAATCACACTCAATTAGCTACTTCCTATGATGAACTGATTAAAAATTAAGTGGCATCAAATAAGACTGATTTTGCTCTTACATTTAAATAATGCTATAATTACATACTAATCAGATGGTAAATCTTAATTGTACATGTTCCATATGTTTTATTTGCCTGTTCTCCCTCTTTGCTTTGTCGTCTTTGTATCAGCATGGAGTATATTTTCAGGCTGCTTTTATGTTTGGCCTAATTGAATATCAAAAGCAGTATATGTGAAACTTCCTGAATTCTATTCTTTAGCCAGTGGCAGCTGTGCTATTAGATGACCTTTACCATTCCTGTAGCACAGAATAATAAAGGGAGGGGGGGAATTGAAGCCCAGCCGTGTTATTGTTAGAGACAGAAATAAATCATATATAATTGCTTCACTATGAAGGCCAAATCCTGCGGTCCTTCATGCCTGAGTTAGAAATCCAGGATTTGGGCCTTTGTTTCCTGTGGTTTCCTGGCCACCTTGAACGTGCCCAGAATCCTCACACTGTTGCTGCAGTGGCTAATTGCCGTCATGGGGCTGACGTTGTGTTACACTGAATGGCAGCCCAGGCTCTCCATCCCTCCTGCATGGGCAAAGAGATAGCTCTGCTGTAGGGAAGCCTTCATGGGAACGTCCACCTTGAAGTGCCGTTGACTTCTGTAAGGTTACTTTAAAGATTAAGAAAAGCCTTAGGTGTTGGATTATGTGGTGGCCTTCCACAGAGTGCTTCTGGTTTGGGTAGCTGTTTGGAACAAGCCTGCTAACTCCTCATTGAAGTGGAATAGCTATTTTGACATGTGGTATTAACTTTATTCACTCCAGATTGTACTTGATGTTTTTGTCTGCTTTTCAATCATAGATCATGAACACAGTCACAAAAAGAACAAGCGGAAACACTGGAGAAGACAGTGGGCAGAAAGCAGCATATTATCTGATGTGGAGATGTTGAAACACAGTCTGGAAGTGAATTCGTTTTCTGCAGATAGCAACAAGACTGGGAACATCAGTGAAAAGAAGAGCCACAAACGAACAAAGCGGTTTCTCTCCTATCCTCGGTTTGTGGAAGTGATGGTGGTGGCTGACAGCCGGATGGTTGCCTACCATGGAGCTAATCTACAGCACTATGTCTTAACGTTAATGTCAATAGTGAGTATTCAACTAGGAGGAGTACATTTACCTACAGATCATTTTCTAGTCATCACAGAGCACACTTTCTGCTGTGTTTATGTGCAGTACCATCAGTTTGCCTAGGCCAGGCATGGAGATAGTGCTGGGATTAGAGTAAAAGCTTAGAATCACTAGTTGGAGTTGCCTTTCTTCCCAGACCCATCACGTTTCCTCCACCTCTCTCTTTCACCTTTCCGAACACCAAGCATTATGAGAAATATCACTGGCCCTTTAGTCCATGTCTTCTTTTTATTTAAGACCATGTGAAATAGCAACTGAATTAAAAAGGTACTTTGAGAAGTGTGCCTTCCTTCCCTTGCTGTTGTAAGGAGAAGCAGCCTGTGGTCACCTGGATCCTTAGCATAGTGCTGGGATTGGCTTTCCAGGGAGAGAACAAGCATTTTAGTAGCTGCTGGTACTAGGATGCAGTGGTACCATCCCCAAACAGGCAGCTCTGTAAATGCAGAGTGACTGGAAGTGAATATCTGGCATAGTTGTGTCACGGGAGGGATTTTCATCCTGTTTGAAGGTAGGAGTGCAGTGAATATGTGCTCTAAAACTTTCTACATCAAAATGAGGCACTTGGAAGAATAAGTTGCTTTTGACAGTCTTGATTGGTCATTGTATCTCAGAGCAGAATGATCCTGTAATTTGGTGAAATGTGTGCTAAAGCAAAAGGAAATGTTTGGTTTCTGCAATACCAGCAGGTTTGCTTCATTCTGAAATTGTGCTTCTGGCAGGAGGCCTCTCCAAGTAGCATCAGAGCACTGAGTGGGACAGAAGAGCATCTTTGAAATAAAACAGTCGCAGAATGGAAAACATGCAATGTGTTGTCTTAGTTGTTTCTTTCCTTGAATGTTAACAATAATTCTGAATAATTCTATTCAAATCAGGTGGCTTCTATCTACAAAGATCCGAGCATTGGAAATTTAATTAATATCGTTATTGTGAAATTGGTGGTGATACATAATGAACAGGTAATGGAAGTGATTTTCTTCACTTTCTGTTTGACAGTGGCATTTATAGTGGGCATTGTGATGAATAAGTAAATTCCTGCTGTTTGTTTCTTATTAGGATGGTCCTGCAATATCTTACAATGCCCAGACAACATTAAAAAACTTTTGCCAATGGCAGCAATCCCAGAACCACCCTGAAGGAAGTCACCTTCAGCATGATACAGCCGTGCTTGTTACCAGGTATGGTGAATATTCTCTTGAAAACTATAGCCTGCCATATATCAAAGGCTGTGAGCATGTCACGTATCCATATATGGGAAATGATTAGGTTTGGATGTGGGTGCAGTGACATTTGTAATTGTGGAAGCAGTGTAACTGTGAGCTGAATTGGGATAGTGTGTCCAGCATAGTGATAGATGACTGAGAGCTTCAGGACTGTCCAAGGTCTGTCTGTGGGTTCAGTGTAGGGTGAAAAACATTGATCATGGCAGGGAGTAGGTTTGGACTCTGGATGATGCGGCAAACCAGTATGAGAAGGTCTGTTGGAGGACCAAGAATTGCTTTTGAGTGTTGTTGTTATTCTGCTTGTACCATAACTCGCTGCTGCATTGAAAATTAATGTGTCAGGTCTGCTCTGCTTTCAGACAGGATATTTGTAGAGCACACGACAAATGCGATACTCTGGGTAAGGAAAACCTCTTCTTTCTCTTTTAATAACTTTTTTTGTACTGACATTGATAGTTGCCTGTGCTGAACTATGGGAGACATTTCCCTATCATAAACCTCTTTGTTCTCTCCTAGGTCTGGCAGAGCTGGGCACGGTCTGTGACCCATACAGGAGCTGTTCAATTAGTGAAGATAATGGACTGAGCACTGCTTTCACAATAGCACATGAACTTGGCCATGTGTATGTTTTATGTAAATACATTTACATTTAAATAGCCCAAGATTTATGCTAGCTAGGGCTTGCCAGCCAGGTTAGGAATTGATACCTGCTGGGCCTAATTATTTGGGAGGAGGTAAATCCCTTGGGTAGGAGATCACCATCGAGGAAGATTAAGCTGTGTTGTGATTCTGAGAGGTGTTGGAGTGCTCCAGAGCCCATCTGAGAGCAACACAACCACATTTTGAGGATAAGTGATAGGGTACCCCAAACGGCACCCAGGCAAGGGAGGAGTGCTAACAGATGTCCCTTATTACTGCATCTTCTCACATCTGCATGCAGATGGCAGGTCCTCAGCCTGTCACAGCTCATCCCACTGCCATATGTGGTGCTACTGAAGGCAGCCCAGCTGTGTGTGAAGGCAGAAATTTACCCAGAGCATCTGGCAGGTAATGGGGATGCATAAGTGAGCCTGATCCCCCTCTTTAACTGTTTCACAATGGAAAATCTCATGCTGCTGGACATCCCCAGAAGAGATGCTGTCATTCAAGATTGCACCTTTGCCAGTGGAAACTTCTTTTGACTGATCTTGACTCCTTTTGAGAGTGGTTGGGAGAAAAATCATCTCAGATCACGTAGTCCTTTACCCCCCAGCTGCAGCACTTAGCTGATTTAGCCCCAAACCACCTCATGCCTGGTTTGCAGTGGAGGTCTGTAGGTTTGAGATGGATGAGTACTTGAGAACAGTTCTCTCATCTTTTTAAACTCCCTTTTTCTTCACGGGGAGCTGGCTGAGACAGTCTATTTTTAGCTACAGTAGTAGTTGTTTAAATGAGATTTCCTGATGGAAAGTCCCCGAAGGTTTGGTGTTCCCCACACTTAACCTGTGGCTAATTCCTTCCCTAATGCCCCAGGTCTGCTGGAGGGGTTAGCAGTGCTCCCGAGCAGGAAATGCCTCTTTGCTCTTTTACAGGGAGCAGAGTGGGAAAGGTGGTTCATTGGAGGTAATCTTAATGGGATATAAACTCCCCAGCCTTCAGACGCAGGATCACACCGGGTCATTTCCCCTTCTCCACTTCAAACAGCCAAGCACTTTAAGCCATTCTGTCTCTTCTAGCATATTTGCTGCGTTTTCCAATGCGTCATGTGCTGCAAGCTTCGCATGGGTTTCTGCTGATACTGATGCTTGGTGGCATTTTGTAAACCTGCCACATAAAGTATAGGAGCCAAGTCCTGGCTCTCCAAGCTATCCCTGGTGTGACCCTGTTTAGCCAACAGCATGAGGGATCAGTGTGGCCCAAGGTATGCAACTGCATTAAAAAGCCTTTGCAGGCAATGTAGGATGCACACAAGGGACTTCAGGTGGGTAGTGGGCTCGAGACATTTATCTCCTTCAGAAACATGTTCCCCTGGATCAACTCTTGGGTCTTTATCTCAATTCCAGAGTTCTTGCTATTTTCATGGTGGTGGGACCAAACTCCAGCTTGCCTGTGGGATGCCAACTGTTAGTGAAAAGCTGAAATAGCATCTTACTTCAGGCTCCCTCTGGCTAAATATGTGTGGGGAGCTTACCAGGATGCTCTGTAGCTTTTTGCAGACAAGTGCTGGGGCCTGCGTTTGAGGAATACTTGTTGACACTTAGGAATGTGTGCATATATTCTGTGGTGCCCGTCAGCAGCATATGTAGGAAAAGCTCTAGGGTTTGCTTACTTTTAGTTCACACTGTTGCTATGCTAAATACTTGACATTTGTCACTTAACTGACTCTGCTTTTCACTGCTGTTTTTCTCTTAGATTTAACATGCCACACGATGACAATCATAAGTGCAAAGAAGATGGAGGTAAAAATCAACAGCATGTCATGGCGCCAACGCTGAACTTCTACACCAACCCCTGGATGTGGTCAAAATGCAGTAGGAAATACATCACTGAGTTTCTGGAGTAAGGCCTTGCATATGCATGAGTTAGGCTGTTTTTACATTTGCATGCATCCCATGGGGTTCCTTGGTTAATCTAAAGTCCTAGTGTGCAGCGTTTGGAGGAAATCACAGGGATTTGTGTGTGCACACATCCTTTACATAGAGCAGGAATTCACCCCCGCTATCCAGTCCCTGCCAGTTCAGCCTCATGATAAGCTGGCAAGGACCGGCATCTCTATGGGGAAGAATGTCTAACCCCATGGATATTGCTTTTAAGGAATGCACGTTCTCCTCAAACCTGAAGAGTGAGTTTTTCAAGCCCTGTGGCCCAGATACAGAGCTGTGTTTTAGGAGGCAGATTGCATCTGCCTTTCTGCTCCACAGGTCAAGATAAAGCCCTGGCACTAATCCATGGTGGGAACACCATTCCAGGAGCCTGCGGGTCAGTTTGATGCACAGTGATTACCCATTTTGCTGCGAAGCATTCCCATGTGTTGTGATGGGGAACAGAACAAGAGCCATCCATGATGGCAATTCCAGGAACTCAGTCCCTTGGGCAGTTCAACTAATCAATGATGTCCTTTCTAAATAGGTACCAGTGCTTGCTTAGCGACTAAATCCAGGTCACGCACACTCAGATATGCTTTGCCGGAATAGCTGGCTGCATGGTGGTGGATGGTTGTTGGCACAGCACGGTGGTGGTGAATGATGCACCCTCCTGTGTTTGTGTCTGCTGTAGCTGTTGCAGTGCTTGTTAAACATGGCAAATGTGGTGCGCATCTGCCCTAAGGTTGATTCAGGTAAGCAGCAATGGGCTCTAGTCTCATGGCCTCCTGTTTAATAGCATTTATCTGATTTGTGTTGTAGCACTGGCTATGGGGAGTGTTTGCTTGATGAGCCTTCATCAAGAACATACACATTGCCTCAGCAGCTTCCGGGGCTCATTTATGATGTCAACAAACAATGTGAGTTAATTTTTGGACCTGGATCTCAAGTGTGCCCGTACATGGTAAGTGGAATTACACCCTGATGTTGCCAGAGCAAAATAGGGCCTCCTGGGGTTGGGTGAATCGCAGGTTCATAGACTCATATGGGTTGGAAAAGACCTTTAAGGTCATCAAGTCCAACCTTTACCCTAGGACTGCCAAGTCCATCACTAAACCGTGTCACTAAGGGCCACCTCTACATGTTTTTTAAACACTTCCAGGGATGGTGGCTTGACCACTTCCTTGGGCAGCCTATTCACTACCTGAGCACCCTTTTGGTGAAGAACTTTCTCCTAATATCCAGTCTAAAAATGGGAGGATCAAAGCCATCAAATTACTGTTCATCTTGTGAGTTAATGATAAATGCTAGGGGGATAATTTCATAAAAGGTCAGATATATGGTAAGGTACATGGCACATATTTAATACTTCCATCTTTTCAATACCTGAAGCAGATGCAGTGTCGGCGACTTTGGTGTATCAATATCGACGGTGCACACAAGGGATGTCGTACCCAGCACACACCTTGGGCTGATGGCACAGAATGTGAGCCTGGAAAGGTCAGTAATAACTGGTGGTTCCAGCCTTGTAGCTGTTTCCTAGGGCTTAGGCTAAGCATATCAGTCTAAACCATCCTATCCCTGTGATCAGTTATATGGGGAACAGCTTCTGACTGCAGGAGTGAGAGCCCAAAGCATCTTGTTGTGTTTTGCGCCTGGTGTGCATGGGTCGGCTCTACCCCAGATAATGTGATTAACATTGACTGCTTGGCGTAACGTTGTTTAAAGCAGGTATTCCTTCTGGAGTGCTTATCTTTTTCAGTTAAAGCCCTTGAGTGAACTCTCGAGCAAAACCTTTGCAAAGCTTCCCTAGGCTTTTATTAGAAATTCCCTATATGGTGTGAGCAATTAGTAGTTTTGTGTAACATAAACTGGCCGACTTGTTTCATAGCTTGACAATGTCAGAGTCAAATATAGAACTGATTGACATTTTCTGCATGGAACATTTTTAGCCGTAATTCAGCGAAACTTCCAATTTCCATGTGCAGTGTTAGTTTCCAGCTAGCATCGTGGTTTCTAGGATAAGTATTTAGTTTTTAGTTTTCCAGATCTGGAGAAAAATAGTTGAGAGGACTTTTCTTCTTCTTCTTTTATTGAGATCCTGAAGCTTTTGATGAAAAATGATGACTAGTTTTCATCATTTGTGTCTGAACAAAAGTATTCTCTGTGTGGATCTAGCAAAAAACCTGAGATGTTGTTCTACAAGGTATAACTTAAAAATTTACTTTTCTGGCTGTTGATCAGTTACAGTTTTCTTTTAGAGTCAACATTTTAATTCATAGTCTTTTGAATGTATGTTTGGGTTTGTTGTTGAGGGATGTGGTTGGAAATCTTATTCCCTGTGCTACTCCTTGGAGCCAGCGATGCACCAGTGTTTAATGTTTTACGTAGAACCCACTCTGGTTTGAGACTCAGGATAAAGGGAAGGCAACTGTGGCATCCCTGTGACATGAGACCTTGTGCCTTCAACTCCTCCATTGGTGACCTTGTGGTTGCTGGAAGCTCAGAAAGAACTTATTTTCTTGAAATTCCAAAATTGGGGTTGCAATTTTGTTCCGACAAACCTGCAGTTACCCTGGGACGTGACCAGTGGTGTGCAAACAACTGCAACTGGGCAGATTAGCACCTCCTCAGAGTTACCCTAAGTCATGCAAGAGGCAGTGTACAGCTGCGTGGCTTTTAATAAAGACTGTGTAAGCAAAAACATTTCAGGCCATAAATTTAGACAATTTAACAAGTCTAGACAAATTAGACAAGTGTGACCTGAACTTCTCAGCTGAGAGCAGATGGGCTCTTAAGAAAAGCTAATGCAGGCCACTTGTGTTCACGCATTTGAATGCATTCTCATAAAAAGGCTTTACGGAGTAATTCTTTTATCTGTGTGTTGGTCTAATTCAAGCTTAAGTTTTGGATCATCGTATGGTGTCTGCTTAGTGTTTACTTGGGCTTGTAAAGTATTGTGGTGCGACTGTCTTCTGGTTATCAGGGCTGTTTAAAGAATGGTAAAATAAGAGTATACAAATAGTAATAATTTCTATCTCCTGCTGTATGGCAGAAGGTAGCATATATGTTATGCATGCATGGAGCTTCACAGCACTTGTCTGCCCCCTGCTAATCTATTCAGCCAAAGTCAGCCCAAGGATGGGAGCTGGATGTGATGAATTATCTGGGACTCCAGTGGCAAGACAAAGGGAAGGAACGTCTGTTGGAGTATCTCCCGACCTTGCCATTGCTGTCCTGCTCGACTGTGTGTCTAAGTTGTTTTGAATTTGCTCCATACAAAAATTCTTTCATTCTCTGCTCTGGAAGCTCATAGGAAGGAGAACCCTGGCAGGCTTCATAGCTTTTCTGTTGTAACTCAACAGAAAGTATTTTTAAAGCTCAAAAGGCAGGAAGATTTTGCAGCCAGGCTATTCACAGTGTGCTTCCAAGAAACACCATTGCATTTCCATAGGATAATCTTGCTGTTTATTTAAAACAGCTGCTCCTTTGGGGTTTTTTCTCCCCTCCTGATTTACCATCAACTCCAAACCCCCAATTTTTAATCAAATCAAGGGATGAAGGTGGTTTCCTGGTTAATTCTCAACCAGGATGAGAGACATATAGGTCATGTCACAGTCTGTTAGCTGTGCTCATTCACTAGTTAGCTATTCAGTCATCTTCTCTGGGTCAGTGGTGCCAAGCATGACTGTGGTTATAAATTTAGCTGTGAGCATCAACATTGCTGTGAGCTCTCCTCCACTGAGACAGCACTGTTGAATTGGTGTCATATATTTTTTGTACATTGATGATAGCTGTTGGATCTCTTTGTCCCTATACAGGATGGGCATAGGAGTCCCAGCCTGCATTTTTCAGCCCTCTGGATGCCAGAAGTTATGCATCATAAAGATTTGTCCTGCAGCAATGAAACAGGCATTTCAGCTTGTTTTATTCCTGTCCTTTACTGTGGCAGAGATTTTTTAGCCAGTTTCTATTTGGGGACTCGTATTTT
This sequence comes from Psilopsiagon aymara, assembly GCA_024733675.1. NCBI lineage: Eukaryota > Metazoa > Chordata > Aves > Psittaciformes > Psittacidae > Psilopsiagon > Psilopsiagon aymara. The sequence continues at coordinate 76,571 of JANRGW010004710.1, read as the reverse complement.
CAGATTAAATCAAATCTAGGGCACATTGCAACCTTAGAGACTATGCTCATCTCTCAGCAAACACCACGTTTAGGGCGCAAGCTATGAGTTGCTCAGCTGTCCTGCAAATGCGTAGGCATTTGCACTTGAGATCAGCTTTCTTCATCAGCAAAGCAATGTGACGAGCTGACCATCCTGAGCAAAAGGTGTTCAATGTACTGCAGAGCTAGTGTTCTATGGGCTGGATGCATAGCTTCCAGCATAGCTTGATTTTGCTCTGTTTTCCTAGATAGATTTCTCCAAGGTGGTTCGTGAGGATGTCTAAAAAAGGGAGGTGAGCTCATGGTTTATCCTGACACAACCTTGTTCCACCGTTAGCGAAAGAGCTGGAGAAATGCAGTGCATGAGTAAATTCAGCCCATTCCCATAAAGATCATCGGGTGTTTTCCTGCCTGAACAACCTCTGCTGCAGAGAAATATTGCGAGCAAATATTTTAATGATGCACTACTTGTTTTCTTCTTTAAGTCTGTAAATTCTTCTAATCTGTGAGCAATCAGCAATGTTTGGGCTTCCTATAATTGCAAAGATTTAGATATCCACAGGCTGATGATCATGCCTCTCGGTTTAAATCTGCTGTAGCAAGCACTGTTCAGTAGGAGAGAAGCCCTACTCTCTTGGTCTTGGAGACACCTTTCCATCTACTCTGTGGGACCAGAAGGTGACTCTCTCCTGGATCTCACCTCTCCAGAAGTCTGTTTACTTGAACTAGCAAACACACCCCAAATGGATGCAATTTATGCCATAAAAATGAGGAACAAGGGCTTGCCAGAATAATTTAAGCCAGTTTTCCAAACAAAACTAAACAAGAATTATAAGTGGAAAACAAAAGTCTAGGCCAGGCCTTGGCAAATCCCATGTTATAGCCGAGTGAAGAAAAAAATAACAACTTTGGATTGAAGAATTCATTTTTCTCTTTTCTTGGCCCTTTGGATTTGGAAGTTTCCTTTCCTGCTTTGTGGGGAGGTTTTGAGTTTTCCCTGGTGTATTATTCCCATTGCCTATCTATCTCCTCCCCTGCCACAGTGCAATTCCTACTGCTCTCCATATCAGATAAGAAATCAGATAAGCAGTGCTGCAAGCGCTGCCGTGCTGTTCAGCACTGGTCAACAGGGAATATTCAGTGGTTAATGTCCTCCGTCTTCTTCCCATAAATCACTCCCATGGACTCAGCACCTTGCCTTCATTTCTCTATTTAAGGGTGCAGAGAAACTAAAATATGGAGGGGATAGACAAAAACTGAAGTTCAGTTATATCTGATTGCAAAATCTTTGCTGCACGATGAGAGTGGTTTAGAAGGAAGTAAACCTGAGTCTTGTCACCCAGGCTGATCACTGTTGGTCAGCTCATAATGCCAAAGCAATGCAATCCCACCTTTCCCATCTCTTTCCTTTGCACGCAGCACTGCCGGTTTGGGATGTGCGTGCCCAAAGAGCGTGAGACACCGGTGATAGATGGAGCATGGGGGACGTGGAGCCCTTTTGGGACCTGCTCGAGAACCTGTGGTGGTGGCATAAAGACAGCGATACGGGAGTGCAACAGGCCTGAGTAAGTGTATGGAGCTATGGGAAGCACCAGGGGGTAGAGGTGGGAAAAGCAGCTGGGTTGTCCAAATGGGCTGAAAACCCCTTTGGTAGTCCCCAGCCCTTATATGCTTTGCGAGCAAGGACAAGGCATCATAAGAACCAAGGAGGAGCGAGTCATAGATTTGTTTATGTGTAAAGTGCACTAAAAAGGGATCCATTCTAAGGAGAAGGAAGAAAAATGTTAATATCTGTGTGGGTTTCACGCCTCCCGTTTTCCAGGGGAGGCACAGCCAGAGTACCACTTCCAGAGGTGTTTTTCTTTCTCCAAAGTTATGGATCAGAAAAGATGGAAAAGGGAAGGAGCCATGGTTTTATCTATTTTTCACCATTTTGCAGCTGTTCCTACAGGCCACTTTATGCAGTTTTCTACCATTTCACTCCTGCTTTGGCTGGATTTGCAGCTTTCGGCTGCTTTGCAGCTGATGCTTTATACAGTTATATGTCATGTGGCGCAGACTAGCCAAAACTCAGCAGAAATCTGTGCCCCATTAAAAAGTGGCACTGAGAACTGGTTGCCATCAGACTGGAATGCAAAATCCTGCTCCCTTTGAAATGGCAGGGAATTTTGCCGTGGGCATCAGGGGAATAAATGCATGGCCAGCAAAACACTAGTAATGGGTTGAGCAACTGTTATGAAAACACCCTGTTTACATAAACTGTGAACTGTGCTGGTGTTTGTCTAACTGCCTCTGTTCAGCCCACAAGAGAAAGAAGGACGGGGCAGGTTGCTTTCTAGGGTTTCATACATGGCGAGGTGAGTGGTCAGTAGAGCTGGTTGGACTGAGGGGTTTTAAAAAGAATGAGCAGGCTCATTCCACCTTCTCATCATTGGTGTTGGACAGCTTATTGCGAAGGAAAGTGTCATCAGTGATGTGCCAGTGACAGTTTCATCACTGCTAATGGGAGAAGGGAGTGCTTGCAGCTGCAGCACCAGTGGTGAAGTGACAGAAGAGATTGGCCCAGCACAGCTGCGCAGGTGTTGGAGGAGAAGGGCTGAGGTTAAGGGAGTAGGACAGCAGCACGTTAATTAATATGATGCTGAGAAGCACATGAGTGCAAAGGAGTTGTAATCTCGCTGTGCTGAGTCAGCACACTCCATATGGTCTTCAGTAACCATGAAGAGACAGAACTACACATTTTTCCACACACAAAACCAGCTATGCTATGCAGATGAACCTTTGGATGCTGTCAGTGAGATGTATCCCTCTCTTCTGGAGAGGCATCTGTTTGGATTGACAGCTTTTTGTGGTAGAAAACCTCCTTTATCCTAAAGGGATTTTGAATTCCATCTTCTCTTGCAGCTAGTGTTTTGTGTCTTGGTGTTTCATGGGGCGGATTGCTTTGGCTGGGACTTGCAAAAGCACCTAAATGCACTCAGCACCAAGCTGCCTGTGAAATCGCATGTGGTCATCATTAATAGCAGTCATTTTCCAGGCCTCCTTTTGAGAGCTGTGTGGCTGGAAATGGCCTCTTCTGCGGCCCCTCACAAAGTGTGTCCTAGCCCTGTCCACAGAGCTTTACACCAACTCTGTTGTTTTATCCCTGTCATTTGACATCACAGCATGGGCTCCCACCATCTGCATCCCGTTATCATGGGGCTGCTGAGACAATGCAAGTGATGAGTCTGCTGGATACTTGCCTGTCTTTCCTGCTTATCAAAGTACTTCCACATTACACAGCGTTTCTCCTTTATATAGAAGGCAGTAAACCCAGTCCAGATACCTTGAGTAAGGTCTGAAATAGTGCTGATTAAGTATTTTGTATTCAAAGATGATTTAGGTTTTAAAAGTGTTTTCTGTGCCCAAGGATCTGGGGCGGGACCTTGCATGCCAGTACTGCGTTAAACCTGGCTTTGAAAACGACACAAAATAAAGCTGCAGCTCTGTAATGTGCTCTGACACCTACGTGGACAAGTATCTTGCAGGAATGTACGAAGAGCTGTAAGGCTCCAAAGTGGCAGCAGACTGTTCTGACATACACTGAAGGAATGTATTTGCTAACCAGACGAGACTTTTCCCAGCAAGATTGCCCGCTTGGGAATTTGAGGCTGGCTGGTACAGACAAAGCCTACGGCTGTGGGGCGTCACATTAGAGGGTCTGTGGTGCAAGCCCTGGTTTTCAAAGCAAGCCTTAGTTGCAGAATTATGGGGGAAAGGCATATTTCATAAGATATCAATACCAGGAGCCTTGTTTTCAGGAATGGCTTTCTGGATGGGGGACTGTTGTCTCTGGATGCGCTTCAGATCATGTCTGCCTTTTAGTCCATCACAGAAGTATCCACCTGTGGTGAAAGCTGTCTGAGCTCAACATGCAAACACATCTATAGATAACTATGCTGGCCGCTGGGAGCACACGTACCAATTCCGTGTCCCAGTGCTTCCCGGGATGCTGCAAAAGAGATCTCAGACTGATGTGTACATGCTAGAGGTTCACAGGTTTTTCTGCAGAGGCACATAGGCAGATGTGCAGGTGAATACAAATGCTCCCCAAAATGCTCCAGGGGTGTTTTGTGACAGCCTGGGTGTCCCCTACATTGCTGCTGCCTGTGGGGCTGAGCATGTCCAAAGGATCTCCAAAAGAGTGCTTCTTGGTGAGCTGCCTGTACCTGGTGCTCTTGGATCACTAGGCTTGGGTGCTGCCTCAAGGTCTGCAGATTAAAATGCCCAAGATTAGTAGTTGCAGATGATGCATTAAGCATCAGGTTGCCCAGAGAAGCTGTGGCTGTCCCATCCCTTGCAGTGTTCAAGGCCAGGATGGATGGGGCTTGGAGCAACCTCCTCTAGTGGAAGGTGTCCTTGCCCATGGCAGGGGATTGGAGCTGGGTGGGCTTCCAACCAAAACCATTCTATGATAAAAATATTACATAGTGTGAAGTATCTGTACTTCTTCATGGCACTGAAAATCAATATTATATGAGGCTGACTTCCTTTGGGGTCAGCCCTTACTCAGACTCTGGGAAAAGCAATTCTGCTTTAAAAACATCGTAAAGCTCTCAGGGTGCTTTGGGGCTGTTTTGCAGTGTGAGCAGTGTGAGTGTGCTTCAGCCCCAGACACTGGCTGTGGGGAGATTTACTGCAACAGTTAGGAAGCAGACAGGTTGCAATATGATGGCAATATTTAGCATCCTTCAGTTTGTGGTGTGTCCATGTGTTCAATGTTACCTCAATCTCAAGGGTCATGTGGAGAAAAGGAAACTGTAAGGTAGCTTGGAATCTTTGGGGTTTGTTAGAGTTACCCTTTAAAAAGCTCTTCTATGTTCTTCTTAACTAACTTACTATTTTAGGTTCTCATTAACTTGATCTACATTGGAAGCAATGCGGGTACCATAAAAAATGTTGTGATTGCAACTCTTTTAATGAAATGCCCTGCCAGAAGTTTGTGTAATTTAAAGCATGCAATAGTCCTGGGCTGTGCCTAAAGACAAATTCTACTCTGCATTTAGGGTAGGACTTGAAGGGTCTGCACCATGACAGTGTGTTAGGAGAGGATGCTGGCAGGAAAAATCCTGTATGTGTAGCAGGTGGTGCTCTGCATCTCACCCACAGTTGTCAGGATCAGAGTGGTTTGGGTTGGAAGGGACATTAAAGATCTAGTTCTAAGTAGAAGTTGTAGGTTTAGTGGCTATTTTGCAGCAGAGGACGGAGCTGAGCCAGATGTTGCCTTGAGCTTTGAGGGCTACTCTCTGCCTCTGTATATGTTCCCCCGCAGTTAGGGCACAGTGGCTCAGGATGCTTGGGATGCTTTTGCTCTCCACTGCCTCCTCTGAAACTGTCAGCTAAAGGTGAGGGTCTCACATCAGCAGGTGGAGACTTTCCCATGCCAATGGCTGAGATACATCTTAACTTCATCTCCCTTGAGTGCATGTCGTAGTTGGTATGATTTTTCCTTTCTGGATAATTACAGCTTTGCCCAAGCTGACGCTGGCAGCATGTCATTCAGATGGCAATATCTTTCCTTCTGTATCATAATGGGAAAAGCAAAGCTGCCTGGGTGGTACTGTGTATTCATGGAGGTAGCTTGTAGAAGCCTTCAGCATGCCCTCCCAGTGTCATTTAAAGTTTCAGGAGAGAGCAGTAGAGATGGGGGGGGTGGGGGGGTGGAACATCTAAAGCATGGTGCATCCTTTTTTATCTTATTATTGTAATCCATTACGTACATAGAAGGTTGCACTTAGTCCGAACATATGAAATGTCCTTTGAACAGGTAGTAAATAGCTTTTATCCCAAGGGTACTTTCCTTGAAGTGAGGTCAAAGGTACTAGAGGTGAAAATGGGTTCTTAACAGAAAAGTGCCTTCTGCTGAGCAATCCTGATGCCATCCACATGCAGCTCGCTCCTGCACTGCTGACAGGGGCTGGAGTGGGAGAGGCTTTCTCAGTCCCTGAAATGAGCTGTTATCTGGTAAAGGCTCCATCTACATATGAGGACAAAAATAGCTTTATGACTATGGCCCTGAATCTGGGAGTTGGGAAATTCAAAGCCTCTTCTCCTTTCTGCTGTGGTGTGTAGTTATTTGCAATCCACTAGATTAGGCAAACCCTCAGCCGTCAAATCCATAGGATCAGTGGGGTTGTGGAGAGATGATCCCATATGGGATCCCTCGGTGTGAAACTACATCCTCAGATGGGGAGAAAGATGTTGCTCTTCCTCTTTGGCTTCTCTCACTATCACTTTTTTTGGTAGAGAGCAATTATTCCCATTTTCAGCCCCTTTAGCCTCACATATATGGTCTTTTTTATTAGGCACCTGCATAATTTTTCCTGCTTGTCAGTCTGGGATATTAAAGACATGCACAGGGACAGAGCCCAGAATGGTGTCACAGGTCCTGGCTGTGCTGGATAGGTTGCAGAATTGGAGATTGCATCTCATTTCCAGCCTGATTTTGTTTCTGTAGGCCTAAAAACGGTGGGAAATACTGCGTGGGGCGCCGCATGAAGTTTAAATCCTGCAACACCGAACCATGCTCGAAGCTGAAGAAGGATTTCCGGGATGAGCAGTGTGCTGACTTTGATGGGAAGCACTTTAACATCAACGGGCTGCCCACGAATGTGCGCTGGGTTCCCAAATACAGCGGCAGTAAGTGGCAGGGGTGATGCAGATCCTGCCTCCTGGATTGCAGCATCGGGGTGATGGTGTTTGGATAACGTGCTTCTGGTTTTCCTCTCTCCTGTCCCCAGTCCTGATGAAGGATCGATGCAAGCTGTTCTGCCGAGTGGCAGGAAATACAGCATATTACCAGCTGCGGGATCGAGTTATTGATGGGACACCCTGCGGCCCCGACACCAATGATATCTGCGTGCAGGGCCTTTGCCGGGTAAGTATTTTCCTCCTCTTCAGCAATGGGTGATTGCAGCTTTGCACATCAGGCTGGTGCTTCCTCACCTTGCTCTGCCGTGTTGTTGGCATGTCCTCTTTGTTTAGGTTGTAAATACTTTTAAGATTGAGTCCAACTGTAACCTAACACTGCCAAGTTCACCACTAAACCATGTCCCCAAGTACCACATCTAAACAACTTTGAAATACCTCCAGGAATGGTGACTCCACCACTGCCCTGGGCAGCCTGCTCCAGTGCTTGACAACCTAATATCCTATCTAAACCTCTCCTGGCACAATTTGAGGCCATTTCCTCTTGTCCTGTCACTTGTTATTTGAAGAAGAGACCAAGTTCCACTTCACTCCATCCTCCTTTCAGGTAGTAGTAGAGAGCAATAAGGTCCCCTTAAGCCTCCTTTTCTCCAGACTGAACAACCCCTTTTCCCTGAGCTGCACCTCACAGACTTGTTCCCAGACCCTTCACCAGCTTCGTTGCTCTTCTTTGGACACACTCAAGTGAAGGAAGTTTGTACATCTGCCCTAAGTTACTGAGGACTTCGGATATCTAAGCCTGAATCCAAATGATGCTTCCTTCTATGCCCTGCCCTGGTTCCCAGATCACTTTACATTTCCATTCACAAATATTTTTCACATTTTTCTCTATGGAAACAATTGATGGAGGAAGTTTTCTTTAGGGAAGGCATCGCCTGGTGCAAATGGCAGCTCTTATTCTCACTTTGTAAGGAAGCCTTTAGTTTGGAAATGGTGTGGGATAGCCACACTGTAATTCAGCAGAAAGATGTGAGGAAGCAAAACAATTTGTCTCGCAGCAGCCCTTTGCATGCACAGCTTTTGTGAGCCTTAATTGAGAGGTTTGTAAATGCTGTTCTAGTCTGTATTTGCTCAATCTAGTTTTTTCAATGTCTCTCTTAAAGCAAGCTGGATGCGATCATGTGCTGAATTCAAAAGCGAGAAGAGATAAATGTGGTGTTTGTGGTGGGGATAATTCTTCATGCAAAACTGTTGCAGGCACATTTAACACGGTGCATTATGGTAAGAATCTGTTGCTAAAAACTTTATAGTGAAAAATGCAGGTCTATAAAAGCCATTGCCACACTTAATCTACAAAAAACACTGATGTAAAATGCAAAACCCTTCTAGCTATAGTATATTCTATTTTATAACTATGCTATCCCTAAATGATAAGTATCGGCTTGTGTAATATGAGATAATTTTGCTCACTTCCCTTCCCCCTGTAAAAAGCAAATGAAATGTCTGTGTAACAGTCTTGGCTTTTTGTTCAATCTTTTCTAGGCTACAATGTTGTGGTCCGCATCCCAGCTGGTGCAACCAATATTGATGTGCATCAGCACAGTTACTCAGGGAAGCCAGAGGACGACAACTACCTGGGTGAGTTTGCAGTCCTTGTTTCAGTCCAGAAATCTGCTTTATTATCTGGTTGTGGCGATACATCTACTGGTATCTCTGCAAGCGAGGGCGGAGAATTCAATGAAAGGAGATGTTTTCTTATTGAGAATTTCTCTCATGTCTACCAAACACTCAGCCTTGTCTTGTTCCTTCTTTTCGTGCGTGCCATCCTTGATGGAAAGTTTGGGAGGTTCACAGATTAAAAGAAATATCCCATTACAGCATCTCTGGAACTGGAGGGATTATTGAGCCTGGGTGTGGGTGGCAGCTGAGGCACAAAACTGGGACCCAACAGACTTCCAAGTTCTGCTGGAGCCTCCTCATCACAACTTAGCACCTCTCTGCTTTTCACTGTGCCTTGGCTTGAGACTAAATATGGCATACCCTGAAAGACATGTGTACAAAAAATTCAAAGGGAAATTGTTTGCTATTCATCTAAGAATAATAATTCTGATTTCACTTAAAGTGAGCCCTACTTTTCCCTGCCAGACAGCAATACATAAAGGTAAAGAAACACCTTCCACCAAAGATATTGGCTTGATTTAAACCCAACAAATAACTTGGCTTTTGGCTGTTGGACATTGATAGTCACTGTTTCCTCTAGCCTGTGGGTGTGTCTGTAGAGGCAGATGAAAATGCTTGGAGTGCTGTGTTAGACCAATCTGCAGCACGCACACGCATATGGCTTAGGCCAAGTGTTTGCTGTAACTGGGCATGTTAAAAATGGGACTAGGTTGATGGTTTCTAGCCTATTGAAGGTAAAGGAACTCACTTGAGAAACGACTAGAGGACACTATTGTGCACCAAAGAAAAACAGTGCTTACAGCTTTGGCTGTCTGAAACACCATCCATGTGGCTGGACCCTTCATTCAGGCCAAAAGCTGAGTGGGTCCTCTGTGTCCTCATTCCCAGACTGGGGTCACAGAATCACAGACTAGTTTGGAAGGGACTTTAAAGCTCATCCAGTTCCAATGCCCTGCCAAAGGCAGGCGCACTTCCAGTAGAGCAGATCCCTTGCACGCTCGTAGCCACACTGCGTCATTCTGAACATTCAGAGCAATGAGAGATGGTGCAGGATGAATGCACATGAGTACCAAGAAAACTTTACTGAGGTGTGATAGTTTCCCATCCTGGGGGAGGGAGGTACATTTTGTTATTCCTCTTGTCTAGAAAAAGCATTCCTGCCCGTGTTGTGCCAATTCCAACTTGTTTACCCCAGAAGGAGCCCCAAAGAACTTTTCAGTTCTTCTTGGAGGGCCTTTAATCTTCTTGGGAAGCAATGAAGTCAAATGTTCTTTAATGTTGCTTTAATATTGCTGGGAAAGCATCTCTTCATATTAGGCCTGACTAGAAGCAAATGAGAAGTGTGCGTGTGTTCACTTATTTTGCAGCTCACTGAGTGTGAAATCTTGGGCCCTCAGTACTGAGAACCTAGTAGTTGCTTAACAATTTAGGAGGAATTTGGTGTTGTCATCAAGTCCAAGACGTGTACCTACTGTTGCAGGAGATACAGTAAATGGGAAGGAATCCTTTAATGAGTTTTACTACTGCCTAATGACAGAGCCTCCAAAGCATGGAATTTAGTTGAGTGTAGTGTCTGCTTTGTGAGCTTTCCTCCATCTACATCTATTCACTACAGAGCAGTGTTTTGCTTCATTATCTCCCCTCATTCAGTGTAAAACCCTTCCCTTTGGTGTTTTGGTGTTAAGTTTGGATTTTTCAGTGCAGAGTCTTTGTAGTAATGTAGCTGTGATGGGTGAAATGGTGGGGAAACTAACTTAGGAAATTAGCTGCATAATCGCATTAGTGTGAAGCTGTGCAGCAGACTGCTGTTTTCAGGAAACTGTTCCTTTTATAAAGCATTTAGGCTTTAAGCCTTCGTTGCTTTCACATACCTTAAGATTTGGAATAATAAAAAGTACAGAGGGAGGAGGGAGAGGGGGAGATACTGACCAAACTCCCTATAATTGCCTACTAGAAAATGACATTTGAGCAATTAGGTTTACATACATTTACCCTAAGAACACACTTGGAAACAACAGGAAAGCCACCCTATCCACCCAGCTAACAAGACGTTTTGGGCAGGATTATTTCTGTAGAATATGAGGGGATACGGGCCGTGTGTGCTGTGTACAGCAGCCAGCTCCACATGCGTTTTTGGGTATCTCTCTGCCCTGGGTTGTGGGTGAACTAGTTAGAAACAACTTCAAGCTTTCAGCCTTGGTTTTAATGAGTCTTTCCAGTGGAAGAAGGACAAATGTCTGTGAAAGCTCTGCTGCTCTGTTTACATCCTTTCTGTCTGAGAGTGCCAGTGGGCTTTTCCTCTCACCCAAATGAAAAGGGGCACTGAGAGCACATGATTCATGTTATTACGTACGTATGAGTTAATTCTGCCTCTTTAGTTCTTGTTTTTTGCACCTATGCAGCCTTATCTAACAGTCAAGGAGACTTTATATTAAATGGAGACTTTGTCGTCAGTATGTTTAAAAGGGAAATCAAAGTTGGGAATGCTGTGATCGAATACAGTGGATCAGATAATACTATTGAAAGAATTAATTCTACAGATCGGATTGAGCAAGAAATAACACTTCAGGTGAAGTATATGTTGTGTGTGGAAAAGTCTGCCCAGCATTACTGGACTGAAAACAGTGGACAGCAAAGGCTCTTCATTTATCTGCTTCATCTTTTTTCCTCTCAGGTTTTATCAGTGGGCAATTTGTACAATCCTGACGTTCGTTACACGTTTAATATCCCCATTGAGGACAAACCTCAGCAGTTTTACTGGAATGCGTATGGCCCATGGCAGCCCTGCAGTAAACTCTGCCAAGGTGGGTGCTTGGGAAGGCTGTTTTGTCCTGGATTTGTCTGGGATCTGAGCGGCACTGTCAAATCCCTCTCTGATTTCTCTGAGATTCTCACGTTATGGTTGTGATTGTTTCCCTGTAGTAGTAGATAATGTTGTATAAGGCTTTGTGGCGCTGCTTTCCTGCTTCTTTTTGTGAGAGCAGAACACCTTTACAGCCCCTCTGAGCTAGGTGAGCCTGGCAACCTCGTTTGCACTTGAGTAAGATCAAGCACAGGAGAAGTTACATGGCATTTCCTAAGGCAGCAAAGGGCATCAGGGTCTGGTTTGGGGTCTGACATCCAGTTGTTGCCCCCAGCCAGTGCTGACCCTGCTAAACACGCAGTGCCTATCCTTGCCTTTGCGTCATTTTATCTGTGTAACCCCCTTCTGCTCTTCTTATAATCTTAACCCCCTCCCTGTTTCTGAAAGAGGTTTAAATGCATAATTAAACATCTCTTAAGTGTTGCTATAAAAGGACTAAGAGAAATAACTGCTTTGATTGCTTTCCTGTATGACTCAATGTGCCCTTTTGTCTGTGTAGGAGAACGAAAGAGGAAACCCGTGTGTACAAGAGAGTCAGATCAGCTCACAGTGTCGGACCAGCGATGCGATCAAATTCCCCAGCCTGACCCCATCACAGAGCCTTGTAGCACAGAATGTGAATTAAGGTGCACTCTACTCATCTGTGTCCATACATTACATCATACGTTTATTGTTGTTTACTCCTCTTCCCTTTTTCCTCTCACCAGAATTCCTTTTCTTACCAGCCTGTATTAAATCTAGAAGAAAAAGGATTAGCAATTGCCTCTTTGTCAACCGAGAGGGATTGACATCCACCAGCTGTGTTTTGAGAGGCACTTTTCTACATTTTCATGTTTCTCTGGCTGGATTAATCAGTGCTAACTATAAAAAAGAAGAAAGAAAAATCACCTAATATTGAAAAATCTCCCTGTGCCTGGAAATTTGCATACGCCTGAATCAGAAATGCTCAGCACCATCCTCCAAACAGCCTGCAAAGAGGGAAAAACACATGCTCAAAGCAAAAGAGTAACTAAGACTTGGATTTATCACTGTTTGTTGAAAGCAAGGATTAAGTGTGGAGCAGGTTTGGGGCTGTCCCCAGACAACTCCTGGTGAGCTGGAATTGATAGAGCATGGCCTAAATCATCACAACCCATTTTCCTTTAAAAAGCAATCTCTTTTCCTTTCTGGAACTTAAATATGGTGGCATTAAACAGCTGCTGGTGAAGGAATTCAGATGGACGCGTTTTCCAAGGGGTTTCTCTGTCTGCATTCAAGCCTGGGCTCTCTGCAGGGGCTCTATAGGGGCTGTAGGTTGGGTTGTCGAGGTAACAGCTGTTGCCATTACAACAGGTTGGAAACTTGAGAAGGGCAAATGCAAGAGTTTGAAAGCTGGCAGGGACATGAGGGGTCCCGCTATTCAGGAGCTATTGACTCCAAATCCCATTGATCTTATTCTTCTCCTGGCTGTGCTGAAGTTTGCTCTCTCCGCTTAAGAACAAGGCTCTTTGCTTCCCACACAGGCTATGGCACCAGCACAGGGGTGCCCAGCACCTCCTTCCCCAGGAGCCATCAACTCCTATTGACTCCATGGTCTCCAGCGTCTCCCTGGGTCAGGCCATATGTCCAGCATCTCTTGCCGGAGATGATGTAGACCAGGGGTGAGGCCACCAGCACCATTCCCTGCTGTCCATCATGGGAAGGAGGCAGCAGGGTAGGAATCTGTGTGTCCACAGGGAAAATCTCTGATCCCTACTGACACCTCTGGGGTTAGTGTGTATTGGAGCAAGTCACTCACACTTCGAGTAACTGAAACTATTCTACAGACATCCTGCTATGGGAAGTGCCTTTCAAGACTGTGCAGATTGCTCTTTGGTGCTGTATTTTTCAGCTCTTAGTTTTTAGAGGCCAAGGTGGCACCCGTGCAAGGCACATGGGGTGGAAAGCCTCCAAAGCACTGCTCCTTGCTTGGCCACGGACTCCCCAAGGGCACCTTTCATGGTCCCACAGGTTTGGTTTGCTGCCTATGAGAGGGACCTGGTGACAGCTCCTTTTGCAAGAAGCAATGTCAGCATTGATTGCCTTAGAGTTCTGGAAGCCAGAAAACATTGGAAAGTATTACAAAGAGCCAAAGCTTCCAGTTCAAGGGTGTATATTCCTTATTCATAGACTTGCAGAATGGTTTGAGTTGGAAAGGACCTTAAGATCATCTAGTTCCAAACCACCTACTATGGTCAGGGACACCTTACACGAGACCATGTCACCCAAGGCTCTGTCCAGCCTGGCCTTGAACACTGCCAGGGATGGAGCATTCACCACTTCTTTGAGCAACCTGAGCCTGACCTTATTTGTATCAAACACCCTTTAGCATATTACCTGCAGGGTCCCAGAGCCCCCCCACTGATGTTTGCTCTCCTTGGCTTCAGGTGGCACATCGCAAGGAAGAGCGAGTGTACTGCCCAGTGTGGGCTGGGGTACCGCACCCTGGAGATCTTCTGCTCCAAGTACATCAGGCTGGAGGGGAAGATAGAGAAGGTTGATGACCGGTTCTGCAGCAGCCAGCCCAAGCCCAGCACGAGGGAGAAGTGTACTGGAGACTGTAACGTGGGAGGGTGGCGGTATTCAGCCTGGACTGAGGTAAGAGATGCTCAGTGGTACAGTGAACATGGTCTCTTTCATGTGCAGGGATGTGTCAGGCTGTTCAGTTTGCAAACAGCATTTGTATAAGAGCTGGCCACAGTGATTCTGTTTTCATTGCTTTTCCTGGAGGATGCTGTAGTTGAAATCAGTCTGGTACTCTTTATTTTCCCCAAGTTATTTGCCTTATTACTCCTTATTTCCCTCAACTAATTTATGCTTTTAAGGATCCCAAGGTTTGCTTTCATTATGTTAAAGCTCTGCTGGATGTCTTAGAATCCTAGGCTGGTTTGGGTTGGAAGGGACCTTAAAGCTCATCTAGTTCACCCCCTGCTATGGGCAGGGACACCTTTTCACTAGACCAGGTTGCTCCAAGCCCTGTCCAGCCTGGCCTTGGGCACTTCTCCCATGAAAAGCCGGCACCACTGCCAGGAATGGGCAGGATGTATTATCATCAGTAAAGGACTTTTGAAAGTTCTATCCTCATGGCTTTTAGCTTTTCTGTAAACAAGGAAATTCCTGAGTTCGGGCCTGGGACCAAGAGAATGATAAGCCTGGGGCTTTTCCGAGAGGGCACAGTGATGAGGGGGTTTTGGCTGGTTAGAGAGAATTAATCTCTCCTAAAATGAGGATGAGCAGCAACCATTTGGGAGAACTGAAAGGCAATGCTTGTAGAAGTAATAATGGGGTTATAACCCAGAATGAGTTGTGAAACTCATTGCCATGAGCTTTTATTAAGCTTAGCAAGATTGGCTTTTTAAAGGAATATATAAAGTGATCGCTTTGTACTTTAAAGTACAAATTGTTCTTCCAGAGCTTCTCTGCAGTCTCTTCACAGTCTTGACTGCAAAGGGGGTGAAGGCCATAAACATGCTCTCAGCCCGTAGTCGAGTGGCAGAAAGTATTTACTCAGTGTTTCTCCTTCCCAGTGCTCCAAGAGCTGTGGTGGAGGCACACGGCGGCGGCGAGCCATGTGTGTGAACACCTACAATGATGTCCTGGATGACATCAAGTGCAGTCAGCAGGAGAAGCTGACAGTGCAGCGATGCAGCGACTTCTTGTGCCCCCAGTGGAAGACTGGCGACTGGTCCGAGGTAGGTGCTGGTCATCAGGGTGGGCTCACACTGAGGGGATGGTGTGTGCAAAGAGACGTCTCTGTCCCTGCTCATCCATGGTGTTTTGTTGTGCCCCAGGGCATGGTGGCACCATGCCACTTGTAGGAGGGGTCTCCAAACCTGAACATAGGGAGGCTTGAGACAGGCAGCAAGGTCACTGATCAAGTGGCTGTTTCCCTCCCTGCAAAGCTCCAGTCCTGCAGTAATTTCTACCCCGTTTTTCCATGGTTCCTCCACATACTTGGGAAGGAAAATGCTCATTTTCCCTTGAGGTTGTCCTCATGAGCCCTTGCAGCTCTGGCTGTCGCTGGAGGGCAGGATTTTGCCCTACGAATGTTTTGCTCAGCCTTCTGCCTGCTGTTTATTCCACTGCTGCTGATGTCCTTTGCAATGCAACAAAGCCACATCTTGATAAGCTTTTCTCTGCAGCAGAAGCTGGAATGCTGGTGAGCAGTCTTCAAAGGCTGCTTGTCATCTTTGAGGCCAAATGGTTCTTGGTTCTATGAATCACATTCTTTAAGAAAATATTGACAGCAATTGAGTGGGACCAGGGATTGTTCTCTGCAAAATATCTCTTCTGGGTCGAGCTGCCAGCATCATAAGTACACATGACCTGAGACCCTTAACAACCACAATCGTAACCAGAACAAGTCTTCTTGCAAGCCTTTGCCTCATGTTGTGCCCCACAGGTCAGTGATGGGGCTTCGCTCCATGTTTCAGTGCATCTGGAATTCAAGAGCCTTTTGTGGTCTTGCTTTACCTGTGCTGAAAGGTCCCAGCCTGGCTGTGCTCTCCATGCGCCAACCTCTGTGCTGGACCAGCTCCTGAGAGCAATCCTGTCTCGATAAAAGATACTCACAAGTTTTCCAGTGCATGGGGTCTGTAAGCAGTGATTGCAGCGGGTCTCCAAGGCTAGAGCGATGCTGAGCTGTTAGCGCATCCCCAGCAACACTTGAACTTGTGCTTTCCTCCTTGCAGTGCTTGGTGACCTGTGGAAAGGGGCACAAACACCGCCAGACCTGGTGCCAGTTTGGAGAAGATCGATTAAACGACAGGTTCTGTGATCCTGAAACGAAGCCGGAGTCAGTGCAGACATGCCAGCAGCAAGAGTGTGCTTCTTGGCAAGTGGGGCCATGGGGCCAGGTACCATGGGGTTCCCCGATCCATGGGACCAGGGTGCTGATGGCTGAGGCTGGGTACTATCCCTTCATCCAAAATCAAAGGCATTAACTGCATTAATTGACTTGCACAGCAAAGCAGCCCTCTGTTCGCTTGAGTTCAGCAGATGGGCAGCAGTAACAGTACCTGCCCTTTGTGCTAAATTTAATCTTTGTCATACTAAATTGGCCATGATTGTCAAAAAAAAGGGTTTCCAAGGTTACACTCTTAAATCCATATTTAGGCATGTAAATACATGGCCTAATTTTCACAGCAAATCTACTCCCTTTGAATAGCTTTTGTTGCTTTTAATTTTTTCCAGTTTCTGGGTTGGTGAGTGGTTTTTTCCCTTCTAGAGTACAAGTTGCCCATTTCTCCCGGAGTGTTCTGGCGTATCCTTTTCCACAAAGCTGTTAGCTCTTGGCTTAAAAATACAGCAACAAACCCAGACCAGTTGTCTCAGTAGGACTGATTTCCCATCAGCAAAATTATTCATTAGCTGCTTGTGCTACCATGGGGCTGAACAACCAGTTTTAAAGAAGGATATGATGCAGGTTCTATCAGACTGTGATTTACTGTGTGCAGCAAAGTTAATCATTTTAATGCTCGCACCTTCATTCCCAAGGAAGCAAGTGAAGCATGTGAGGCTCTGGTGGGCACAGCGAGTTAAAACTTTGACCTAATTTAAAGCTGAAATGCATGAAGTGGAGAGAAACCAGAAGAGAAGCTGTGTTTTATTTTTGCTGCTTGTGCTGTGTGCCTAAGCACAGGCTGGGCTGATTAATACTGTCTACCCGAAGCAGCTACTCAGACCCAGCACTTCTTTTTCCCATCTGTCCTCTCCAAGTGCACGACGACTTGTGGCCAAGGCTATCAGATGAGAGCGGTGAAGTGTGTTGTGGGCACCTACGTGTCAGTGGTGGATGATAACGAGTGTAATGCTGCAACCAGGCCAACAGACACCCAGGTAAATCCTGCCATTCTGTCTCCATCTTCTGACAGTGTGTGTATGGAGGTACTCCAGCTGTAGTTTCATGACTCTGAATGCCAGTCCATGCAGAGCAGTATCTTAGTTTTCTATGCAGCCATTGAAAAGATGTAGCACAACACTGTTATGGTAGAAATGGGACAGAGAAGTTATATTAAGGGGGTTCCATCCAGACCCTCTCCTAACGTGGTTAACCTTACACTCTGAAATACCAGATTTCCAAAAAGATGACTTCTTGTGAGGGCATCAAGACTTTGTGGGACTTTGCGGGACTTTGCTTATGGCTTGTGTTCATGGAGCTCTAGTCATAGGATGGGATGTGTGAGGGGCTGTGCAGAGCTGAAGCTGGTCACTAAGAGCTCATGAGCTAAAGAAGCAGCAGCAGATGTACCTGGGAAGAAAACCAGAGACCAGAAGGATAAAATGAGACAGGACCTACTAGCCTCAGAGGTTGGGGTCTTAACACAGCAGACATCTCCTTTGGCTTGCATGGGGAATGGGATGCCTAGCTGCAGCCTGGGCTCGCTTGGCTGCAGGATTGTTGCTGTGTGGTATCAAATGATGGCCAGGGGCCAGCATTTCTTGTCTGCTGCATGTGACAATATAATGTGCCAGCTACAGTTCCAGATACATCCCCTGGGCCAGATAAATTGAGAAATGTTGCACCCATTGTAAATTTGCTGAAGAGACTTTTCCATGCTATGTTCACTGGTATTTGGAAGCAAACATGTAAATTCCCATTTCAAGCAAAGAATGTTTCCAGGGTGTCTGAAGGAGTTGAATAAAACACAAAATTGCCATGTATCTGTGATCTAGAAGAGTTGTAGTGCTGATGCCCTGCCCAGCTTTAGTCCTGTATGACATATAGAATCATAGAGTCATAGAACGTTTTGGGTTGGGAAGGACCTAAAAATCATCCAGTTTCAACCCCTTGCCATGGGCAGGGACACCTTCCATTAGACCAGGTTGCTCTAAGCCCCATCCAGCCTAGATGTGAACAATGCCAGGGATGGGGCAGCCACAGCTTCTCTGGGCAACCTGTACCAGCGCCTCAGCAGCCTCATAGTAAAGTTTCACTAGGGGCTCAACGTTTAGTAAAGGGCTGGTTTTGTTATGTCTGATGATACTATAGTCAAGGGGTAACAAACGCACTTGTCGTCAGCCATCATTTGGCATGCACATCTCCAGTGTAAGTAAAATCACAGCAATGCGGAAATCACTGATGCCATTTGTCCAGAGCTGCTCTTTCTCTCGTGGTGACAATCGGTATTAATTTCCTTTTTGGCAATGACTTATTCTTAATCTCATAGAGTGAAGCCATGGCTATTCATCATTTCTGTCACCAGACCTCCCAGGAGGCCAAAGCACCCCTGTCAGGCACTGTACCAAGGCTGAGCAGAAGGACATGACCATCCCCAAAACCTTGCACGCTTAGTGTGTGGTGAATGTGTGTATGGATATAGGTAGTCTGGTGGGCTGCAGGGAATCAAAGGGTCACAATCAGCTCAGTAGCTTAACCTTTATTAAGTGTGCTGCAGGTCTTGTGCAGAAGGAAGGCAGCTTTGAAGGGAGATAAAGTTGCTGATTTGCAGATGTGTTTTCATACCAGAACCAGAAAGCCTCTTAATGAACTTTCATCTTTTGCTTCAAAAACATCTGGTTTTAATGCATGGAGATGGCACATACTTATGGGGATCCCTTTTGTAGAGTTCCTAATAAGTCAAAAGTCCACTGAGGTTCCCGCATATGAGGCCCTGGGGGTATTGATACCAAGTTTTGCTGATTCACCAACGGGACATGAGGGAAAGCCTGCCAAACCACAAGCACACAGGTCACATTTTCAAGACATTGTATGTTGTTTGTAATTACATTGAAGAGGAGGTGGTTTAACTGCAACATCTGCAAGTTCTTCATTTCCCTCTTTTCCCTCTTGCATTTCACATACAGGACTGTGAGATAGCAGCATGTCCTCCCCATCCAAATAGTCCTGAAGCCAAGAGATCCCTATCAGGCATTCACAGGACACAGTGGAGATTTGGATCCTGGACACCAGTAAGCATGTGTTTTTAATACCTTCAGCATTATTTTGCAGTAGACAATGTGACATTCTTAAGAGCATTTGACCGACTTTTCATTCCAAAGCCCTTGTAACATTTATCAGGAAAGTTTCTAGTGGAGTTCTTGTCGCTCTTCCCTAGTGCTCCGCGACATGCGGGAAGGGTACCCGGATGAGATACGTCAGCTGTCGGGATGACCAGGGCTCTGTGGCTGATGAGTCAGCCTGTTTCCACCTCCCGAAGCCATCAGCCACAGAAATGTGTACCGTGACACCATGTGGGCAGTGGAAAGCCTTGGAGTGGAGCTCTGTAAGCATTGTGCTGTCTCTTGCATGAGAGCCTTGTAGTCCTTGTTGCTGGAAATTAATTAATTTCATTAGTGTTTCATTAGTGTCACACTTGCCCTTTTATAAGCAAGGAGATTAAAACTTTCTGCTGTTGGTTATTAGCAATAGCTGTCTGATTTTCAAAGCTGGAAATGTGACCATGTCTCCTTTCCCCACTGTAACACAGTGCTCGGTGACTTGTGGTCAAGGTAAGGCAACACGACAAGTGATCTGCATCGATTATAGTGACCAGCTGGTGGATAGGAGTGAGTGCGATCCAGACGACCTCCCTGCCACTGAGCAAGACTGCTCCATGTCTCCTTGTCATCCAAACAGCCATGACTACGGCAGGCCCATCCACCCTTTCCTCTATCCGGATCATCACTTGAAAGTGCACCCTGGAGGCAGCTTGAATAGAAACCGTGCACATATACCGGGAGGCAATCAGTGGAGGATTGGTCCCTGGGGTGCTGTAAGTGACCTCATTTTCTTATTGCTGAGGTTTTGCTTTTCTTCCCTGGGCTATTCCATGTTTTTCTTAAAGTCAGCACACAGGGGAGAGAGACTTTTCTCCCTGCTCTCTGCTCACACAAGTGTTGCAGTAGGGCACAAGCATTGCTTCTCATACTTTGTATCTCCAAGACTCAGTAGTCAGAAAGCTAATGGCATCATCTTCCATGATGCAAAGGCCAACGTCTGCTTCTTGGCCATATCCTGGGACATATACAGCTGTGCAGAGCTGTTGCCAAAGCACAGCAGAGCCTTAATGTCAGTTCCTCTCTCTCCAACTGGTTGCAACGCTGTATCATGGAAGTCCCTGAAGGGAATTAAATGCAAATGGGATGTCAAAAGTCCCTGAAGGGAATTAAACGCAAATGGGATGTCAAACACTGCATTAAAGGCGGTAGAGATTACTCACCTGCTTCAAACTAGGCTTGTGTTTATTTTCTGTGCTTAGTCAACACCTAAGTCATTGCACTGCTATTAGTAATAGCGGGGTTTTGAAGTTAATAATGTCCGTTGGCTGTATTAGACTTCTAGCGGTGCATTCCCACGGTGCAAGGCACTGGGAAGAACCTGGGAATGCAAAATTATTCCTGGCCTCAACGAAGCCATGGGCAATTGTGTCTTCCAGTGCTCAAGCACATGTGCGGGGGGGTTCCAGCGGCGAGTCGTGGTGTGCCAGGATGAAAATGGATACACTGCAAATAACTGCGATGAGAAAAGCAAACCTGTGGAGCAGAGATCATGCGAATCTGGCCCCTGTCCTCAGTGGGTTTATGGCAACTGGGGAGAGGTGAGTGCAGCATTCATCCAGCACAAGGGAAGGCTTTCATCAGGGGTTGGCTGAAAAATGGGAGAAGAGGGGGATATTGTGGTGATGTTTATTAGAAAGGTTGGAGCTTGAAAGGCAGGCTTTGATAAATGAGTGAGCCCCAGCAGCTGCTTGGTGGTGTTTCACTTTCCATTTGTCATGGGGAAACTTTTTCTTCCCAGGCAAAAGCAAATTCTATGAAAAGCGAGACTTTCTTTTTAAGAGAGGTTTAACTGAAGGCCTTTTTTTGTAATAAAACCACTGCTCCCTTCTTCAAATTAATTTGAGATGAACAATTAGGATGTTAACTTCCAGTATCAAGTTGGGTCTGGCAGTATCATTGTGGAGCAGCATGAACAGCTTTGGGAAGAGAGAAGCTGAAGTAGCTGATGCCTGACGACATGCAGCTTGTGGTGGTGGGGGATTTGGCCAGAGTGGATTGGTTCAGAAGAGAAACAACTGTTAGGTCTCAGGAGGTGGTAGTGCTTAGCATGACTGGTCAGCAGTGTTTCTGCTACCCAGGCAGTGATCGCTCTCTCCTTTGCTGACTTCCAGTGCACAAAGCCATGTGGGGCAGGGACAAGAACACGGCTGGTGGTGTGCCAGCGCCCTAATGGAGAAAGGTTTACAGATCTGAGCTGCGAAATCCTTGACAAGCCACCAGACAGAGAGCAGTGCAATGTGCAGGACTGTCCTAGAGATGCTGCCTGGAGTGCTGGTCCTTGGAGCTCGGTACGACCATAAACTCTTTCTCTTTGTGAACCGTTTTGTGGATATCCTGTAACAACAGATCTAATTTGCTTCAAACCAAGGTGCTAATGCTTCGTGTCTTAAAACTGCACTTAAAGAGGATTATTGACAATATATTCGGAATAACAACTGTTCAGGAAGGGCTTACACTAGGGGAGCTCGAGTCCTTTAATTTAAAAGGCACTTTCTGCTAAATAGCCACCTTTGTCCATGTTATTACATTGTTCAAGCACTGTGCCTTATAAGTCTTGGTTCTGACGGAGTTCTTTGCATATGGATTTAAATCCGGCATTTAAGCAGTACGTTTCCATTGAAGTTAAATTGTTCTGGTATTTAATGGTAATACCGCACTGTGTACCTCCTGCTTTACCCAGTTGTGTTTTCTCTACCAAAAGCAAGATGACAGGGGAAAATCTGGGCTAAATTGCATTGACTCCCAAGCATATACAAGTGCATATAGATGTGTGTGCATGTCCCTACCTGCCTGCACACACAGCTATATAGAAGGACATTTGCAGTAACACCTTTACTTTAATTTCTGTTCCTGTGTATATATGACTGTGATGTACTGTGCAAATGCACCT
Organism: Psilopsiagon aymara; assembly: GCA_024733675.1. Classification (NCBI taxonomy): domain Eukaryota; kingdom Metazoa; phylum Chordata; class Aves; order Psittaciformes; family Psittacidae; genus Psilopsiagon; species Psilopsiagon aymara. The sequence goes on along the minus strand of JANRGW010004710.1, from coordinate 54,412 downwards.
GTAAGCTATTCTAGTGCATCTCTGGTTCTGGAGAGCTGTTGTCTGGCCTGATCTCCAGGTTCTGCTCTAGAAATCATTAGATCAGCAAGGTGGTGAAAGGCTTAAAAGCCCTGGGAGTTTTCTAATAACAAAACAGTGTTTGGAGCAGAGGTGTCCTCTGGTGCTTCTTTGCCACCGGAGGAGTCTGCTACAGAGGCGCTTTTGTGAGGGCAGGAGCAGCCCTGAGCCACAGGGCTGGTGTGCTGTTGTGGGTCCTGCAGCTTTGAAACGCTCCCTGCCCAGAGCAGCGCCTTTTGCTCAGCACAGAGCCCCAGTGTGCATGGGGGCTGAACCCTGCACAAGGGTGAGTGCTGCTTGGGATGTTCTGGTGGACTGGAAACCACACACCTGTTTTGGAGTGGCCTTCAAACGAATGTCAACCTTTATTGTGTGTTTTGTTATAAAAGCGTTTGAAGAAGATTTTTTTAAAAACTTAATCTGACTTAAAAGCACTTTATATACAAAAAAAAAAAAAAAAAAAAAAAAAAAAAGAGGCCTGTTTGTAATGTATTGGACTTCTTTAATTGTCATGGTTTGAAAAGTCATCTTACTAAAACGTAACCACACTGGTTTCTGTGGGTGCCTTCAGTACCACTCCTCAATATCTTTACCATACCTCAGTGAGCTATGCAATAGCCATCAAACTGATGAACTGGCATTTAAACGGTGCTTCAACCAGTACAAGGGACAGTGATCTGAAATACTTCATTTGAGGTGCTATTGTATCACTTGTATGCTGATATAGTTGGTGTTAAAAATGAGCAAGGTGAGCCAAGCAGAGCTAGTGACCCGTGTGGTGTCTTCCCAGTGGAATTACCAGCTGGGAGTTGCTGCCAACCTTTTGTTCCCTGTGCTGGACCATTTGCAAGAGCCAAAAGTGTGGACAGAGTTGTGTTGCGTTTTGGTGTCACTCAGCATTCAGCCTCTTCACAGCTGCTCAGGAGCAGGCTCCGGGGCTGCACCCGCTCCTCTCTGTCAGAAATGCAGGGTGCAGTCCTCATGGTTTGGTTTCGGGTTGTTCTTTTTCCACCTAGAAAAAATCCCTTTGACTTTACTTGTATTAGCCTTGATGAGTTATCGTTGCTTGGTCTCCTGCGAGAGGGTGGGATGTCAGGCAGAGGGCAGACATCCTTCCCTGCCTGCAGCATCTCTTCCCATCTATCCGTGGGGCTCCCACAGGGAAGGGGCTGCAGAGTTGAGCCCCATCACTGCCACAAAGTGACTTGATTCAGTCTTATTACGGAGGTGTCCTTTGGCTCTGAGGTGGGGGACCCAAGAGCTGTTTGAAAACTGAATTGTACCAATGGAGCCAACAGGGCTCCATTTCCCTCCTGCAGACCACTCCACATGTATGTCTACCTCGTGCTACTACTGTAGGTAGTAACATCCAAATTTTACTTTCTTTAGTGTGGTATCACCCGGATTTGCTTTAGCTCTGTCATCGGTTGCAAACATCATTCTGTCAGCTGTACATACTTCATCTGTTGGGATGGAGTGTCACTACCATATTTTTTGGTCACTTTTGAAACAAGAGTATAGTATTAGCTGAAACTTTTCAGCGGTATGGATTTATGTATTTATGTAAAAGTGTATTTATTTTTCCAATATTGTTATTTAATTTTATATAAATATTGCATACATTTACGATGTTTAATGTTAATGTTGAACAGTGAAAATTAAAGACAAGTAGAATGTAATCATAAATGAATTTGTATAATGATTTCTTGAGTCTTTTGCTAAATTAAGATCATATACCTAGTTTTGGTAACTTTTACTAAATTTTCTGAAATGCTACTGCAATGTTCAATCTTTTGACTTGCTTTTCTTTTACTTGCTGTGTTCTCCAACAGAAACTGTTATTCTCAATAATTAAACACAGTTAAAAGTATGTAAATTACGAAGTTTGGAAAACAAATTTCTTGCAAGCATCATATTGGCTCAGCTTTACTCAAGTTTCAATGAAATTACTACTATAAAATACATACAAATTAAAGCAGAGAGAGTCTGAAGAGTCCAACACCCGCAGTCCTCAGGTGAAATTCCACTGGGAAGTTATACAGTAAAGAAGTTATTTTTATCTGGCTGGTTAAGTCCAGGTTTTAAAGAGATAATTAAGTGAATAAATGGATTTTTGTATGTAAATGAGAAGTTTATAACAGGAGACTAGTGAGATGCCTTGTCGTTGTAATGTGTATTCAAAGAGGACTAAGAGGAGGTGATACTTTCATTTCCTTGCTTATTTAAGAACATGTATTAAAACACTCTAGATTTGTACCACATGTGATAGACCTGATCTTTTTATTAAAATAATGCTTTAGAAAACATGCAGAAACTGTCACCAGGATACAGAGAGTGTTTTTTCCTCCTCTGAATACCCTATGGTATAAAAGTAGATCTCCATGCACGCTCTTGAATGCTGAGGGACATCTTGCCATGTTCTCCAGAACGAGGGAGATGTTCAGAGGGCATTACCCATCTCTTAAGACCCAAGGCTGAGCCCATTTCTCTGGGAGCAGATTTGCTCCTTGCAATAATCCATGTGAGATTTTGAGGTTACCACAATGTCCAACTGTATTCTGATACCATTTACGAAAAATGCAGAGTTAACTCATTGTGGGTTTCTCATTCCTTCCAAGTTAGAAAATGGGCACAGATAAGGTAAAACTGGTATATCACACAGCGCCCTGTCTTGGTTCAGTTGGGTGAACTGTTTGAGCTTCAATGCACTGGGATGGTAATCATTTGGCTTCGACTTGTGGAAAATGGATTGGTGGGGTTTATTTGCTTGTCTGTTTGGGTTTGGGGGTTTTCTCTCAGAAGAGTCTTACAATTTCAAAAGTAATCTGCTTTGGCAAGTAGTTAACATTCTTGGGTATCGAAAGTTCTAGCTGCTAATGCAACGGTTGTGAAGCTCTTTGTGCCTGCAAAGTGGCAGTGTGTGCTTCCCAGCTCTTTATTGATAAGGAAGAGATGTTGCTGTCTTAGTTTTTGAGGGCCTTTCGATCTAACAATGAAGAATCGGAAGCTTGGCATAAAATAATTAAAATATTATCTGGCTAAGCTCCAAACTCAGTTGTTGTCAAAGTGAATTCATATTTGGGTTAGGACAACATTGCTGTATTTAGCTGGAAGCTGGTGGCATTGACAGCTTCGCAGGGCTCTTTGGCTGCATGCAGGGATGTAGGCAGCAGTGATGAGCCTTTGACCTCAGGGGAATCTGCCTGGACCACATCTGTGTCAGGGAGCTGATGCTCAGGAATGTTAATCTTAACATTGGTGTCAGTGGAAAGTTCAGGTTATTTGTATTTAGTTCTGTCAAAGCCCCAACACATTGTTTATGAAATACCATCCCCATTCCCTGGCTGAAAATAGGCTGTTCAACAGCAATATTCTCCATGTTGTTGTTCTGATAATATTTGTAGCAGGCAGGATGTTGGCTCTTGCTAAGGCAGAAGTGATAACCAGTGGCACATTTGGTTGCAAGTGTATATAACTCTGCTGTTCTCTTCCTCTCTTCTGCAGAAAACAAATCTGCTGTGACAGCAGCATTACTGAGCTGCTGTATGATTCTTTACACATGTTTTTGCAATAACAAAGGCAGCCTTGAAAATGAAGTGATAGGCATGCTGAACCCTTCAGTCACTCAGTAATTCACATTGCTTTTCCTGTCCTTCATTCACATGATGATGGCTCTGAAACTTCAACAGCAAGTCTGTATTTCTCTGTAGTGCCAGATATTATCAGAAAGCTAACAAAACCAGTCCTACCCTTAGAGCCTGTGGGGGAAGGATAAATGTGAAGGCTGCACGAACGATTCCAGCACCCATAATGTCGGCAGAGGGAGGCAGTGGGTGGCTCGCATGCCTTTAGAAAAACATGTAGAAATAGATGCCTTAGTGAAGGTTTAATAAAACTCATCCAAACCAAAATGAGAACTTGGTAGCCTATGGCTATCCCCAGCCATCTGTCTGAAGCTGTCTCCATCTCGGAGCTGTTTACTATATGCTCAGGCTGGCTCACCAAGGCTGTTGTCCCTCTTGAGTTTCCTGCTGCCTCTTCTCTAGGATCACTTAGACATACTGACTCCAGTGAGCGTCAGTTTGGTGTGCTGATGAAAGGCAACAAGTTGTCTGCTTTGGTTCCCAGTCAGAAAAAGGCCTTTGACAGAGCATCTCTCTTTGCTTTTGTTTATAAAAAGCAAACCAGACCCATTTCAGCCTTTTCCTATGCTCCCTGCTGTGTGACACCCATCCAGAGAATCCCACCACCAGTACCCAGTTCCACATCCATTCCAAACATGCACATCCCTGGGTCATAGATGGGAATCCTCCTGTTCACTGCCTCGGCCTTTCTCAGAGCTTGTTCCAGAGGGTAAATGCAGTTGGGGTTTTTGTTCAAAGAGTTTCACTCTGTTGCTCCTCTGGGGCAGCAGTGATGGGTGCTCCTGCAGCTCTTTCCTCAGCTCAGTGTCCACCAATCCTGCCAAGGCTCAGAGCCACAGTTACAGGTGGGTGAAGCCAGTGGTACCCTGCTGCCTATTAGAGGAGAATCACTTTATTCCTCTTTGTTGCTTTAAAATCTACACTTTTTATTTTCCTTTCTATTTTGTTGTTTGCTTATCATTACCATCTTTCATTGCTAGTCCTATTTCTCCTTAAATAAGAACTATATAGGTATACTGTTGCTATCAGTTCTGCTGTCTCCTGTTTGATAGTGTTGTTGATGCTCCATGGGCAGGAAAGCAAGCATTGAAGCCCATCAGATGCTGTGAAACTGTGTGCTTAACACTGAGCCGGCACTGAGGTGCTTTGCTGCATCCATTCCTTGCAGGACTTGATCTCCTGCAACTTCATGCTCAGCTGTTGCCATCCACACTCCTCCCAAGCAGGCATCCATTAGTCTTTGCACCCATTGTGATCTGACCTGATGGTTAAATGTAGTGTCTTTTAATTTGATGGAGGAGTAAAAGACTGAGCAGCAGTGTCCCCTCTAACCTCCCTAACCCGGTGACCAAAGGCCGGGGAGGTACCAGCGTGATGAACCACAGAGAATGCCCTGTCTCATCTGCTCTCCCTCACTAGCCTCTCCTCTTCCTGCTGCCAGGAGCTGGACCAGTGGTTAGACTCAGGAAGGTTATTTTCTTGAATCTTTATACTCCTCCCCTGCCACAAATGATGCATCTTTTCCCAAGTTCCTCAGTGCACCTTCCTACTCACAGCAGGTAAATCCGTTACTATTCACTGATGTTTCTTACCATCCAACTCATGCTTCCATCCCAAATTACTATAAAATACTTGCTTTTCTCATCCCAAAGAAATATATTGGCCATTTGGCTGCATTTGGTATGCCTCCATGGTTGCCTTTTTACAGGTCCCCCCTTATACATTTTCTCAGTGAGATGGTCATTTTTAGGCTGTGCACAGCTGGCCTGAACTTGAACAAGAGGTGGGAGTGCTGTTCAACAATGGCTGGCTTGTCTCCATGTCATCAGGTGTGGCCCATCCATGACTGCTGGCCTCATAAAGTCTGCAGACCTCTTATACATGCACATATGCACATGCTCACACACACAGGAGAGAAATAAAGCCATAAATAAAAGGGCAGTAGTTTGGAACATTTGTCTCCCAAAGCACTGTCTGTGAATGCAGCAACAGAAATGTGGCTCTGACTGCAGGAACCGGGTTAGAGCAGGAACACCAGGATGAGCTGTGAGGTTCAGCATCTCCAAGCAGATCCCTAAGCTAGGAGGTCTGTGTGTGGTTTTGTCCATATTCCATATTCACACTGTATACCCCAAACTGCAATAATTGCTGTTGCTCAGATCCCAGGGGTTGTAGCATTTAGAAACAAGGATGTGTGATGATGAGGGACACTAAGCACAAAGATATTTACCGTGTTTCTAACTTTCCTGCCGACTGATGTGTGCAGTCATTAAGGAAAAATGATGTAGTCGGTCTTGTTCCAAAGGCACTTAATGCTCTATTCATGTTTTAATTTTTGCTAGCTCGCAGGGGAGGTAAGTGAGCCAGCAGCATAGGTGAAAATGTGTCTGATGCTCAAGGCTGTCTGCAGGCTGACAGGATTTGATCCCTACTGCACTGAGACAGGATTTGTCTTTATAAAACCAGCAGCTCAGTGCTCCTACAAACCCCTGCTGTGATACACACCTGTGAAATAGGGCTGGCATTCCTCAGAGCACTCTGTGGTTCACTCCCTCCAATACTGAAAAATCCCGTTCTTTAAATGGGAGTTATAAAATGGCATTGTAATACAACTGTTCACTAAAATATGAAGTGTCAGCTAGCCTGGGCTGCTTGCTGCTCTAATTGCTACTCTCTTTAAAGGGCCACAGCATGGAAAATAGGCTCCATCAGCGCCTTCCACATGCCTTTATACCAGTGTGGTTGTGTAGCTCACACACCTCCTCCCGATTTGAGGAAATGCCATCTAACCCCCCACTCCCTAGAGAGACTTGCAGTGGCTATTTGGGGGCTTTTGCTTGTTTGGTGTTCAAGTTCAATAGCTTGGAAAAGGGCAGGGAATGCAGATTTTAAGGCAGCTCTGTGTGTTCACAGCCCTGCTGCTTTCTGTACCTGGTGAAGTCTGTGTGGGATCTAACAATGGGGTGGGTGAAAGAGGAGGAGAAGGTACTATTTACTAAGTGGATGCCATAGAAGGGGAGATTCAAGACTTCTCCTGCTGCAGTTATCTGCTTTCCTCTTGTGAGGTTTCCTAGATCAGGGAAATTGTATATTGACAGGGCTTTAAATCTTGCAGGAGTTAAAGAACCCACGGTTATCCTTTTCTCCAGGCAGTCTGTGCTGCTGGAGGAATGGGCTCCAGACACACCAACCTCTTCCCTCTGCTGGAGCAACACATCAGGTTGAACCCTTTCCTTTGAGAAACTTGGGAAACATGTCTGCTGCAGAGCTGAGAGCAGAGCAGCTGGAGGATGGAGACCCTATGTGCAATGGAGAGTCAGTGCAAGCCAGCATGGATGTTCCTTGTCACCCATGCCCAGGGCGAGGAACTCTCCTTGGGGATGCTGGTGCAAAGCCTGCTGTTGTGCCCCCCAAGTGCTGCCCTCTGGGTGGGCTCCTTGGGACATTTCCATAGGGATTCTGGACAGTGTTCACAAACCTACTTGAACTGCACACTCCAACATCCTTAATGTTCATGTATTTTTTATAATCCTCGCATTTTTTTGGGGAGTCTGCTTTAAGCATTTCTAAAGCTTCTTTCGAACTGCAGTGCAATGCTTTGGTGTGTTTTGGTCAGGTCTCTGGTCCAGCTGTCCTGCCTTGAATATAGAGACCACTCTTTCCTTTTAAATATACAAAAATCAGATGTATTTTCTGGCCTAGCACCAGCTCAGATCACCCAGCTGTGTGTGTTAAGGTAGGAGAGGAAAGCCCAGCTAGATGAATCATTCCCTGCCATATTCCCAGCCAACAGTCATGGATTTCTCACCATGCCAATGCAGCTGGGCATGAGACCATGCTAAAACAGATCTGCTGAAGAAAAAAGGTTTCAAAGAAACCATTATCTAAACATCTCCTGAGATGCTACAGCCACTGGAGAAATCATAGCATGGAGCTGAACCCCTGCTTTAAGCTTGTTGTCTGTCTGAAGCCAAGGGAGTTGACCTGCTAAATACTTTGCTGTTGTGAAGATAATTAAGTTAGTTTGGATGCCAGTCTCTATTGCTGGGTAACACACACAGCTCAGGCATTTTAAGACTTCCAGTAAAGGTTCAGCTGGTGAGGAATGACCCAGGCTTTCCTTGGTGGTGTGTCTGCTCATGTCCTGTGTCCTTGAGAGATCTCAAAGCTATGGAAGTCACAGGGCTGTGATTTCAGCGTCTGATAACAGCAGTGTGAGTTACAGTAAGAGCTGGTATATACTAAAGGATGCTGAAATGTAACTGTGAGGGTGCAAGGTTGGGCTCTGCTCACCAATGGAGGTTTGCTGACATGCAGGAGAACAGCCCCTCACAGAAAAAGGGGTGTAAAGCATTGTAGGGCTCTGTTGCTTTTCTATTTCTCCCAGCATATGTTTCAGCTCAGATAGTTGGAAAGGATGAACAAGGGCTTACATACTTTCCATATAATCCTTAATGTGTGGAAATCTAAACCTGCAAGGATTTATTTTAATTTCCTCCAAAAAGTTGCTCCTGGCAGAATCTGATAAAGCTGGTTTTAGTCTAATTCTTCCCAGCCCCCGGCCCTGCCCTTGGTGAGCTATCAGAGCATACCTATCTTTGGGAATTCGTTTGGTGATCACCACAGCTTGCATTCATTATCTCAAATACCTCCCAGATCGTTGGCTGATGCACAGGAAAAGTGATCTGACAGCATTTTCTGAAGCCTTTCACGTTGCCGGGGGAGAACGTCCCCAGGTTCTTGCTGTTGTTTTGCATTCCTGTCCCATGTCAAGCATCTCCTTCAGTGCACAGTTCACAAAAAATGGAGCTGCTGTTTCTTTTTGAGTGTTCTTTGCTGTCTCCTTTTTCTCACCAGGATTTGGTCATTTGTGCCCAGGACTTTGAGTCCTTTTGGTGCCAGACTGGCCTTGCTCCCAGCATAAGCTCCCTGTGCAGAAGGAGCTCATGGTCTCGCACAGGAGGCTCAGAACCTGGGCACAACCAGACAGACAATTTGTACAATTTTTAAGAGCTTTTGGGGTACATGTTCTGGTTTTAACCCTGTTACCGGCCCAGTGAATTAAGTAGCAGCCTTTCTATTTAGAGAAGTCTTAATGAATGAAACATACCCCCATCGTCCAAAATATCAGAAGCATGACCTTATTACAGCCTTCCAATACCTAAATGGGCCAACAAGAAATGGAGAGGGGCTTTTTCTGACAACATGTAGTGATTGGACAAGAAGAAATGGATATAAAATGAAAGAGGGTGGATTTAGATTAGACATTAGGCAGAAGTTCTTCCCTGTGAGGGTGCTGAGGCGCTGGCACAGGGTCCCAGAGAAGCTGTGGCTGCCCCATCCCTGGCAGTGCTCAAGGCCAGGTTGGACACAGGGGCTTGGAGCAAGCTGCTCCAGTGGAAGGTGTCCCTGCCTGTGGCAGGGGCTTGGAAATGGATAATCTTTAAGGTCCCTTCCAACCCAAACCACTCTGAGATCCTGTGACCAGAATAGGAAATGCAGCAAGGGTTAGTTTAAAGCAATTTGCACGTATTTGGTAGAACAGAATGATCTTCGTCATTGCTGAACTCTGAGACAGAAAACAAATTTCTTGTGGAAGCACAAACATAAGCTTGCTGCTGTGCTGGAGCAGAGTGATGCATTTCAGGAGATATTTAGCAGCATGTTCTGACCTTTCTGGAAAGAGTTGAAGTGGAAATATTTTTGTCATTTTTGTTTAAGCTTTTTTCTTACCTTTATGTATACGAGGCAGTGTAGTTGTTTGAATGATTCGTCAGTATGCCAATCCCCAGTCCTTGGCATGTTAACAAAACTGATCATGTAATAAACATAACCCCCTTAAATCTGTGCTCTAATGCTCTTAGGAAAGTCCTTTTGTTCTTGTTCTCCTTGTAAAGCACCAGGTGTGACTGTGGCAAGTTTAGGAGATAGTGAAGATAATAACAAGAGGATCATTTAGTAGAGTCTTTAGTGTAATGGGTATAGCTGATTTTTTGAAATAGTATTTCTCTATTATTTTATGTGCCACAGTCATCTTGTTTCTTGTGTTTTTTTTTCTTAAGAAACAACACTGTGTTGTTTTCACACCATTCTCCATGCCTGGCCACCCTCCCAGGTTCACCAAGGGCTGCTATTTGTTGTGCCTCAATCACAGGAAGGAAACAGCATTTCAGAGCAACATTTTCCCCGCAGTTGAGTGGAGGCAGAGGCGGATTGACCATGGGCAACAATAGACTGTGATCCTGGACTCTAGAAAGCTGAGTTAGTGGAGGAAGTCGATACAGTACCTTGGATACACCTTCAGGGCTGCATCCAGATGTGATGAAAACTGATAGAAGTCTTTCTGTAGATCGCAAAGAACCTTGGATGAGACTCCTGTTCCACAGAGTGCAGCCTGTCTATCCCCAGTACTTAGAAGTATTTTCTGTGGGAGACGGGAGATAGCAAAGAAATAAAGAAGAGGAGAAGTATGAAAGGAGCAGGTTTGTCTGTGCTACTGAAATCTTGTAAAGAAGGCAGGGTCAAAGCTTACCTCACTATGGCACTCCTATTGATAGATATCGTAAGTGATGAGGAGTCCTGATAATGAAACGCAAAGTTTCTCCAGGATCCAAGGTAAATGATGGGGCTGATGGCAGTGACTTCCCTAAGTCACATGGCATTGAGATGAAACCCATTACTAAATTGTTTTCTGCGTGTAGCTCACATATGCTTAAAATCTATGTGCCAAATAAAAGTTGGAAATACCTGAGATGATTTAGAAGACAGTTATGAAGTAGTCTCTTTGCAAAGGAATTTTTGGCGTCTGATACTTGGTTACATTAGATTATTCAGCCTTTCTTTGCTGTCAGTGCAAACTCACATGTGCATGAAAGCAAATGGGTGATCTAGATCTAAAAATGCACACTGCCTAACTTTGATTTATATGGAAGGCAGACACAGAAATTATTAATTCCAGCATCCTGGGAATTACATTTAAGTATTAGCAAAATAAGGCAAATTAGGCCCCTGAGTGCATCAAGGTATCCATGTAGTCTTTTTATTTGATCCTGAGATAAATGTTAAAATCAGGCACCATACTAAAGTTAAGCAATTTGTAGATGGGGGATAATGACTTTGGAAATGACTAGTGCTATATTATTTGTGAGATTGAATATTTATCGACCAACTTCAGGTCCCCAGAAATATGCTTGCATTGGTGCAGTGTGGGTATTCTTCCTTTAGAATAAGTATTATTATAAGGACTGAGAGTAAGTATATTATTCTTTTAGAATAAGTAATGGATCCAATACATTTTTAAAATTAGAGAAAAGATGCATTAGGCTATACCTGCCTGGGATATGGGGGGCAAGAGAGAGTCCTGATCAAGTCTGTGAATTTACTGTTCAGCTTCGTCTGTCACAGTAGAATGCCATCAACGTGCATGGAAAGCACTTACTGAGGAGCACTTGAATTATTGCTAAAGTATCAGTGCTGCTGCTTAGTCCAAAGATAGTGAATGGATAAAAGCATTAGAAGTTCACAACTGGGTCTGGCAGGATTTGATGTTTTCTTCTTACTGCTGATGTTCATTGCCTGGGGTGAGTTGTAGAAGGAGTGAAAAAATGGACTTCTGATGAAATTTGAAGGCTTATAAAAATAGGATAACATTAACTCAATCTTTTTTCTGTTGATGCTAAAGAAAAAAAGTGAAGTTTTTGAATCTGGGTAACTTGTGAAAGTCTTACTTTAGAACAAGGGACAGCATTTCCTTTGTGTGTAAGGTTGAATGTTGCTCATTGGGGTTTTTTTGCCTACCATCTTGAAATTGGATCTGGGCTCAGGAAAACTCAGAGGTGGCCACCCGTGCCCCAGGCTGGGCTGGCCTCCCCATCTCTTTAATGGTGGAGGAGCATCATTACCGGCCCTTAAACCCTTATTGAAAGGGAGGTGGGCTACCTTTTGTCAATCTGTAACATCTTGTAGCAGAAAAACAGCCCTTTCGGGAGGTTGCCTATACAAGATTTTAAGCAGCAATGTCTGATTTGATGAGTTACATCCACTTCTCTCCACATTGCTCTGAACTTTTCCATTTTGGAGCAAGTTACTGCTCTCTCACTGATTCGTTGTGGGCTGAATGAGTTGGAAGTATGGCTGTAACTTGAAGTAATCACAGCTGTCAATGCATATGCCAGTTTCTGTTCTAACAGATCTGTTACATATATAAATTGTCAGATTTTAAGTTTAAACGTATTCATAGGCTGGGAAGAACTTTGGTTGTAATTTATTTCTTAGGAAACATACTGATGGAGTGCCTCCAAAATGAAGGTAGAAGTCTCATCTCTGAATGTTTGCTCTGCTCTGTACAGAAATCAGAACATTTTATGTTGAGAGGTGGTTGAAATAGCATGTTTGTGCTCAAGGATTAAACCAGAGTGCTTATGACATAGCATGTAATGAAGAGATTGAAGCTGAGTCTCTAGGTACATCATGCTGAGTAAGAGGCTTGTTCTACATGGAACTGTCATATTAAATTCTTGTCGTGATTGCAGACCCCTTTGATTCCTAAATCTTTTGGAGGAGACTAATCTGAAATCAAAGTGAAGTTTTGCTTGGGGTTTGCATGCCAAAAGTGGTCACATTTGAAAAAGTTCAGTGAACCTGCAGAGGGAGGTTGAAATTAGTTGCTTCACTGCAAAGCTTACAGCTAACATACCTGCTGATTTGCTTTTTGCTTTGATTCTTCAAGTCTCTGCCTTCTTGCTACCTTCTGAGATGGTTTCAAAATGCATAAACCTAAAGGATGAGCATCTCCTGATTTCAGTCTGTTTAGGTTAAAAAATCCCAAGTAAATCAGTCTACACTGGTAAAACAGATGCAGGCATTAACACAGGGGCATGAGAAAAGTGCATTTTTCTCTTCTGCCTCGCCCTTTGTGCAGTTATTCTCTGTAAAGGTGTATATCACACTTTACTCTCCTGATTTACCAACATTTGGCCTCCCTTTGAACCAAGGTAAATGGAGATAATTCCTGTCAAGCTCTTCTAAGCAGATACTGAGGGCTCTTGCCTTGATCCCTGTAAGATGACTCTGCTCCTTTGAAACCACTGGAGCAATGCCAGGAATCCAGCCTGTTATCCCTGCTGAATGTCAGCTGCTTTCTCTTTTTTGATACTGGCATTTTGGGATGATTTGATCAAGAATATCATGCAATATTAAGTGCAAATGGAAATATTTCTGCCCTTCTGTATCCCCCTTAAGCCTTGTGTAGGCTGTGGGAACCTGGGGATGTGCTTTTTGGTCCAGTTACAAGAAAATGCCCTGGGTAGCCACGGCCCATATATAACCATGTAGATGGCCCTGCATTAAAGTTGATCTGTTGTTACTTTATATTTACAGTGTTCTGTCTCCTGTGGAAGGGGCCAAAAGCACCGCAGTGTGTACTGTTTATCAAAGGAAGGGAGGCATATAGAAGAAGATTATTGCAAGCACCTTGCTAAGCCCAACGTGCAAAAGAAATGCAGAGGGGGCAGATGTCCGAAGTGGAAAGCAGGAGACTGGGGACAGGTGAGACACGTTGTATACCCTTGTGTACCCTTGGATAATCTTCCTCCATCAAATTGGTTGGAAGCTGCTTTTCCCATCACTTCTGTCCTCTGGAGTTTTTAAGCGTGAAAAGTTTCGGGTGAGATCCTTAGGTGGTATAAAACAGTGTAGCTTCATGGACAGCAGTGATTTGTACCAGCTGAAAACATGGCAACTTGCTTTTAGCGTCTATCTGAAAGTCAATTCCTTTGTTATATATTTTGTTTCTGAAAGTAGAGGCATTAGTAGATAATATTAAAGAGAATCTACTACTTATTTGTGGTTTTAATATCATTATTATTTAGAGTCACATCCCAAGCAAAACCTTCCTCAGTTCTGAGAAATCTGAAACTAATTTTATTATTGGCTTCCTGGGAAAGCTTAACATAGAATCAGAGCTCTTCATTAAAAATGCTTTCCTCTGCCTTTTGTTTCTTAACAAGCTCACCGCTAGATTTTGCTTCATTAAAAAGTCAGACACTGATGCATAGAGCAGAGGCTGCTGGAAATGTGAAAGTGCTTGGAGTTATTAAGCATTTTGTTTGCTGAAAGCATACCTTGAATCCTTGTTTTCCTGAAAAATAATGTCTTTGTCATCATCCTGAATCTGCTGCAGAACATTTCTCTCTCATTTTTCTCCCTTTCCCCCTCTACCTCATTAGTGTGCTAATCAGCAGAGTTATTGAAAAGCCTAGACTAAATAAACTGTTAACTTGTAAAACATCATGTTCTCTTGAGGTCTGTCTTCCAAATTAAGGTACAAAACACCCGTTCTCACTGCATGCAAGTTTCCTGAAAGATAAACCATTAACATTGCTACAGGCACACATGCAAATGTTAGGACTAGGACAGCATAATGTTGTTTAATGTCAACTATTTAAAAAGACAATAAACCCACTGATGTTCTGTAATTGTTTTCAGACTTGTACTTTTTCTTCATGCTTACCTTTGAATTCATGGGATAGGAGTATCTGCCATTATGTGTGTCAAGGGCTAGGAGCAGAGGTTCAGTTACTGAGGTCTGGGTCCTTTACCCCAGGTATGGCTGGGAGCACTCAGGTAGCTCTGCATAGCCCTGTGAAATGCTCCCATATTGGAAATCAGGTCAATATTATTACCTTTATTACCTGCAGGACTGAAACCTCAATTTTATACAGGAAGCTAGATCGAAAAGGAACCTGAGGCCATTAGATAGTCTTGTCATATCCCATTTGCTCCTTATTTAAAGTATTTTTTTTTACAGCTAATAACTGTAAACATAATAATGTAATGGTCTGTTGATTGCATTAAAACAGACTCATATTAGTTGATACAAGTATGTGTTTTAAAATTCCCAGCATTCTACCGCATGATCAGAGTTAATTTTACGCAAGTGGAGAAAGAAGCCCAAGGTAATAGGAGGGTGAGGTGATTTATGGCCTGAGGTAATCTCTTGTGACTAGGCAATTAAGGAATATTTGTATGCTAATGATAAAAATAGGCAGCACATTTCCAGGAGTGGCTCCTCAGCTCAGGTCCCTGATGCTGGATGTGCTCAGCCAACCCCCATCTTGTTTGGGGGAAGAATAAAGGGTTAGAAACACTCGTTCTGCACTATCAAGTTGGGCTTTTGGAAGCTCTGACATGGCTTCCTTGTGTCCTGATCCTCACTCGTGCTGCCAGCTTCTGTGCCTGTGGCCGATGAAGAGTTGTGGCTGTTACACGTTCAGGGCACTGGCCATGGCGGTGTGAGAGTACAGGGCTTGCATGGCTTTGCAGAAGATTTAATGCCTTAGAGCCAAGGTGGATCTAGGTGCAGAAATTCTCATTAAGGCTACAGAACAGGCAGGGGTTCAGCACTCTGATTACCCAATAGATTGATCAGGTTCGAAATGGCCACCGTATCTCCATGTCACCTTCCCCATCGCCAGTGCCACTGTTGAAAAGAGGAGCCATGATCAGTTTGCTCTTCAATCCTATCAGGAAAAAACTTTCTGAAGGTCTAATTGCCTCAGAAAGATAATCCCAAAGCTGAGCTGCTGTGAGCTGGCTGCCTTCCATCCTGGGTAAACCAGCAAAAGTCTGTGTCAGAAATAAGGCAAGGTTTTCCCGTAAGAGTGCATCTTCTTTGTCACCACATATGCACAGGACCTTGTGCACCTTTAAGATTTTGGAGGGTTTTATTCTTTTTCATTTTGGAAAACAAATGACTCAAAAATCAGGATTAAAAAATACAGAAATGCTTAAATTGAACCCCTGCTGGCAGCCGTGCTTCGCTTCCAGTGGTTTTTTCTCCCTGGGTGTTTTGTATTCAGAAGCCAGATAATTCTTTTCTAGATTGTTGTGAATCCACTTTCCTGCAGCAAATCAATTTTAATATATCTGTAATATCAGAAGGAAGCAAAAAAGGCTTTTTCTCCAAGTTTTAAATGTGCTTGTATCTGCACTGAAATGTCAGATTTAATACGTTTGCATCTCCTAAGTGGTATCAATTATGGCCATTTACCTTTCACTTAGCAAAAATACCAACATTTCTTCTGCTGTGTGGTATTTACATATTGCAGCTACAGGCTGAAATCCAGGCTGGTCTGAAAACACAGGCAGAGCATCAGGTAGAACTTCTCTATAGCTGTGTTGGCACTTAGCAGTTTGGTGATTGACTCTCAGTGGGGAAAGGAGCGCTCCTGGGAAAACATATGGACATTGCTGAAAGTACTAACAGGCTGCCTGACTCATGGCACCCCGTAGGAGAGTATATATAAGTACAGCAAAAGCTGTCTGCCCCAGACTGAGGATCTTCTGCCAGTGTCAACCAGCTGTATTTCCCCAAGGTAGACACAGGTTGGCTGTTCCGGATTAAAATAGACAGATTGAAAATGATGTTAGAAACCTTTTCTTGCCTCTGTAATAGAGTGGAATGGTGTGATTTTGAGGCCAGCCATAAATGCAGTGAAAGAGTTCACTCCTCCACTGCAAATCCTCACACGCATTCGATCAGGGCTTACACAGGGGCCAGGTTTCACCTAGGCACACAGGGAAATGAGTCTATGGCTTTACCTGGTGCTGTGCTTTGCCCAGCACAGACAGGGACCAACCTCTGTTTCCCCAGACCCACTCTGTCTGGGCGTCACACACAGCACAGCCCCCGTTAAAGACCCACTGCATCGCTAGTGCTCGCTTATTATAATATACCCGGGCATGTGCCTTTTAGGTGACTGATAAATACAAACCAAAAGGCATTTTGGAGCATGGTATGCATCCTGGTGTACATGTTTCTCCAAGTTTGTGGCCATTATTCAGTTTAACTGTTCCCTGTGGAATGCATAGGACAAACACAGCGCTGTTAATCACAGGGCAGCAGCACAGCATATGGGAAGCATTTGCATCACCAGTGACAGAAATCTCACTGCTACTTTCAAAAGTTACACAAAAAAAAACCCCTTCCACCCTCTAACAAATATCTGGAGCCAGGCAGATATTCACAGTCAGCTTATCTTTGGTCTTCTTGGCTTTGTGGGCATTTGGATAGTAAAGCATATGGAGCATTACAGAGGAATACTCTGCAGAAGAGAGAATTGCTTCCCCATTAGGCACTGCTTAATTCCCTGCCTTAAGAAGGCTCACTTCTATGGGTATTGCAGTAACGGGCTGTAAACTTGTTTTCTTAGTTCCTGATGTATTAATAAGATTACTTTTATTAATGGTTAATTCAGCAGATGGCTAACTGCAATAGCTGTGTTGTAAATACATACCTTTGATTTTTACATGCTTTCTTCTATAAATGCAAATTCTCTTTATTCCAAATCTATACAGTATACTTTAAGATCTAGCCAGGAAGAATCCATAGCAGAGGGACATTAAGTACTGCTAAACATATTACAGTGTGCAGTCACAACACTAAGAAATGGTGCATGAAACTAAAACCAAGCTATTAAAAGCATTTTAGTGTAGATGATAATTTGAAGACATCAGAGAAGCAGAGGAATTTGGGCTCTTTTTGCTGTGCCTAGAAGTGGGGAGGAATCTGCCTACAGTGTAATGAAAGAAATGTGAAATGCAGTTCATTAAAAATGACATTTATTTTCACAAACTAACAGGCTTGTGTGCATGGGCATGTTTAGATGCACGCTGAAAGAAACCCCAGCTTGTATCATACCTTTACCTTTCTACTGCTACACACTTTCTTCTATATAATCCAAGTTTGCTTTTCATTAAAGTCCACTGCAGTTGTGGCATTTGATATATTTTGAGCTATTACCTTCTTGATCTGAGTGCCTGTGAAGTAATAAGCAGAGGCTGTCTCTGGCATGTTGTGATTTAAGTTTAGCAGCGTGGCTATCTATCTCCAGAGGTTTTTGCAACAGAAATCCTGGCCGGGAAGTCCTGACCGCACTGAAGCCCACTGCAAGAATTCCTGCTGGCTTGAGCGGAGCAGGGATTTCTGTCTGCAGAAAAGCCTCACCTGGAAGTTTAAATGCTGGCTTTAGCGCGTTGCTTTCGCAGCCGCTGAGTTCAAAGCAGAAGGCGAACTCATAGCTGCGACCACCACTCACCTTTTGTCCCTTCCTCCAGTGCTCGGTGTCCTGTGGCCGGGGTGTCCAGCGCCGCGCCGTGCACTGCCACAGCAGCACCCCGAATGCAGCCGAGGAGGCAGAGTGTGACCCGTCCAGCCGTCCCCCTCCGCAGCAGGACTGCCACCTCCCCGAGTGCCCCACGCACCGCTGGGCAGCCGGCGAATGGCAAGCGGTAAGCGGGGTCCCCCCCTTCTCTTCCCTGGGGTCACATCACGTCACTTGTGCTCTCATGCGTGCTGTGCAGGATGGTGCTGGAGGTGGGGAGTTGCAGAGGCTGGAGATCGGTGCTGGAGGGATGGGGTTTTGGGGTTGCAACCTGGGCTTGTCAAAAGGTAAAGCAGAGGAAACGCTCACGTGTGCTGGCTGGAAGGGGGAGCTGAGACATACCTTAATAGGGTTAATATACGGCTTTGTGCTGCCCTGTGTTTGGCTGGGACCTGTGCAAATAGTGAGCAGGTTCTGGGTAGGGCAGATTTGGGTCTGTTCCTGGAGGCTGAGCCCTGCTGTGCTGCTCCAGCAATGAGCCCTGTGCTTCTGGGTTTGAAGGACTGGTAATTCCCATTCTTCTGCCCCCTTACCCCAGCTCCTTCTGCTGTCTCTTTCTTTTCACTGAGCTCTTGGTCTATGCTTTTTGTCAAGCTATAAGCAGAGCTGAGATGCAGTGTCCCTCTGGAGATGGTGCCCACTGTGACAGGCTTTGAATATACAACAGGTTTTGGCAGAGAGAGCTCAGACGAGGCACCAAAATGATGACTTTTGTTCTGGCTTAATGCAAATTTTGTCATCCTTGCCCCAGCCCTTGTCCATCTCTGGCCTATTGTCCCAGGCTCTTCCCAGGGACTGCCAGCCTTGGAAATGGGAAAGGTGATGAAGCTGCCAGCTCTGGGGAGCTGACTCCTGTGTCACACACCTGCAAAGGGGCCACCACTCCTATGGAGAGGATGTCCTGTCATGTCGGGAGGAGAGGATTGCACATCATGGGCCCTCCATGGGGATGCAGGGGGTGGGGGGGTCCAGCATTCACTGGCAGTCAGGCTGCTTTTATATTGCTCCTGCATGACCCAGGGAGGTCTTGAAGTGGAATGAAATTGGCTGAGGTTCCTTTGCCTGCTGAGACACTGTAAAGAGGCCATGGTGTAAATGCAAAACAGGGCCTCATGCTCCGGTAACAGAAGATAGAGAAGTGTTGCTGGCTTTCTGCTCAAAGCCTTGGTGTTCACCGGCACTTGAGAGCCTGCCCTTGTTGTGTCACTAAGGAAAAAAGAAAGAAAAAAAGGGGGAAGATAGGAAAAGCAAGTTTACTGATAAGAGAAAAAGCATCTCACAGGTACCGAAGCTGTGCAGCTTCTCTGCTGCAGCAAGGAAAGATTCAAGGTGGGGTCAGCGCCTGCTTTTCTCTCATCCTTCCTCCTTCACAAACTATTTCTTGGCTCCTCACTGTGCCAACCACCCCAGGCTGCAAGCACTTGGGTGTGTGACATTGTCTAATATCCCCTAATATACCAGGCACCTTGGCCTGGTAGAAACAGGGTAAATAAGTTTAGCTTGCAGCATGGTCTGGTGTGAGGTGTCCCTGTCCCTGGCAGGGGGTTGGAACTGGATGATCTCAAGATCCTTTCCAACCCTAACTATTCCGTGATTCTATGATTCGGAGCTGAGCTGACGGCTCAGTGGTACCCAACGGAAACATCCCAGCCTGGAATAGAAATGTAGGAACAGCCCAGGGGGCTCAAGCAAATTCCTTGCAGTGAACTTTTGCTTTTACAGAGCCCATTAAATTTCCTCAGCTAATAAATATACAGGCGGCAAAGTAGGTCAGCAAACAGCATGCAGTTGCAATCCTTACCCAATGGTGTGATTAGCTCTGAAAAGCCATGGCTCTTACCCCATCATTTCACTTCTTCTTTTTACTTTTACAACTTCTCAAACCAGTGGCAAGAGGCCTCTGCCTGCCTCTACCATACCAAGCCCGTGGTGGGAGGTGGATGCTGAAGTTCTCCTCCATTTCCCAGCACTGGGAAAAACTTTACTGTGTTACAGAGGGAGTTTTTTTCCCCTGGGGAGCTTTGCTAGGGGAAAGCTGGGCTGCAAGTTTCCTCACCCATAAATAACCATTAATAGAGCCATGCAAGAGATACCAAATGTGAGCTCTGCCCTTTGGCTGACTCCAAGCAGTTCTGAGCACTTCTTATTTTGTTCTGATGTACCTGGTGAAAGAAGGTAATAGTAGCTTCTCCCCAGCCGCAAGTAGGGGCTACGCATTATTTATAGTGAGGAGGCAGAGACTGCATTAGTATCTCTGAGAAGGGAACAGCAATGAAACCTAATTGATATGAAAGGCAGGATGTAAAATAACATCCCAGCACTGTCTTATTCTGGATTTCTTATATTTAAAGGAAATCTGTAAAGATGGGGATTTGTATTGTTCCTTTTTGTTGTTATTTTTAGGAAAAATGTTGGTCTTGCCAATGAAAGGAATAGAGAACTTACTGGAACCATTTATTGCTCTGTTGGTGTATCACTATTAATTAGCTGTCTTCAATGCCCACACCAGGGAGAAGACACTCAATAGAAAGGGTCTAGTTAATGTCAAAGTAAAACTCAGACCATGGTCACAAAGAAAAAGGGAATACTGGGGAGAGAAAGGGGTTTTTTTAATGTGAACCTCTCTGAAAGCTGCAATGCAGTGCTTGAATCTTTGACATTTGCCATCTGGGGGAAAATCCTTATCCGACTGGGATTGCAGAGTTACCCAAGGCATGTTTGGAGCGTTTGTGGCTTGGGGTTTCATTTCATCTCTATGTCAGATTTTGATTTAAAATAAGATGCCAAAGAATGCTTTTGCAAAGCTATGCCTTTGGGGGTTTTAATTACTATTATTACTCTTCCAAAGCAGTTGCAGAAGTGTTTGAAATTGTTCTTAATTTGAACTGCCAGGAAAACAATTCAGAATATGGGAAATGAGGCAAAAGAGACAAATATTGTCAAATGCTTGAGCTGTTTTTCAGCCCTTGCTTTCAATAGCTTTTATACCCTGGCTCCTCTGTTTTGCAAGAGAATTAGATCAGTCATGAACATGAGATTTCATACAAAATCTATCACCGTATTAAAAGGAAAAATAGCCTTTTCATGCTAGCTGAACTGTCCACTTCCTACATGAATAATGTTTTATAACCTTGGGGTGGCTGATTGGAAACTCTGCAGTGCTTCTCGTTGATTTGTTTTGTGATGGCCTTGCTGTCTTTGAG
Organism: Psilopsiagon aymara; assembly: GCA_024733675.1. NCBI lineage: Eukaryota > Metazoa > Chordata > Aves > Psittaciformes > Psittacidae > Psilopsiagon > Psilopsiagon aymara. The sequence goes on along the minus strand of JANRGW010004710.1, from coordinate 33,346 downwards.
CCATGTTTAATATCTCAATGGGGTTAATTTAATTGCCAGTTATACCTAAAAATACAAATAATCAAACTTTAACTTACTGATGATGATAAAAAGCACAGAGGCTGGCTCAAGTTTATTTGGCCATGCAACCATTATTTGCAGAGAAACCCAAAGCAGGCTGGTGTGTGCTTGAAGTTGTCAATCTCTCATCAGCAACTAATGATTTTAAACAAGGATGGGCTTTTGATATGATAACTCTTCAAAGCCAGTGTCAAAAGATGTGTTGATAGCATAGAGGTTGTTCATCTCTTTTAAATTAAGCCTGATCCAATGTACTTTGCAAAATTAGGCTTAATTATACATTAAAGGGAGGAGACAAAATCAGCCTTGTGGCTTCCTAATCCTTGCAAGGTGCCTCCTTTGAATGCGAGCAGCAGAGGGCTGGAACTATTCATCCTGTGCTAATGACCATGTGCTGGGCTGGTGTATCACAAACCAGAGGCAAGGAGGGCTCTGAGCATCCCGTCTCTCACTGCACTGGAGAGTCCTTTGTTGGGAAGGAGCAGGAAGGTTTGGGGTTCATGCTGGCCCTGAAAGGGAAGCTACATGATGATGGAGCATAATGATTCCTTATTCGCATGCATAAGCCCCTTCCAGATTTTACTTATATAACAGGGAGATATCAGAGAAGGGCAAATATAGCACAGCTTGTTTGCTGTCTGGGGAAATCAAACTCCTCCAGTGCTCATAGGATAACTGTGTTTCTGCACAGACCTGGGAGGAGCTTCCACTCCAAGGACTTTTATAGGAAGAGAGTAAATAAGGTTGAAAGCACATGAAGCCCTTGGGGCCTTCTGGCAGACTACGGATTTTGCAGTGTTGACTGTTGCCTGAGAGCTCCTAAGTTATTCCTTCAGAATAGATGCTGCTTTGTGGGATTGCCTCTCCTTCACCGTCCCCCTCTGCTTTGCTGTTACTAAATATTTACAGCCAAGGTTGCTGTGACATTCCTGGTTTGCTGCTCCTGCTATGGATTGATCTGATTTTTCAAAGTCTTGGTTCTGACAGCTAATTATGGAAAGTGAAGGCCTGACAGTGCCTGTGCTTTGCAATTAGCTGAACCCACTAAGATCTTGCTAACTGTGGGCCAGTCAGGAAAGCAGGAGTTACTTTGGGGAGGCTGGAAATGATGTTTGGAGGGTGAGACTAACTAAATTAAACTGGGACAGTCCTAGGTGACTTCAAGCAGTGTTTCTGTACAAATAGGGATGGTCTGCTTGAATGTTTTATCCTTTCCCTTAGGGGAAGACATTTCCTGCACGTTACATAAAATGATTATTTTCATGCATGTTTCTCCTCGTTAATCCAGTTAGTTGAAAGAGTTAGAAGTCCATTTCAGGATATAACTTTAAGAAAATAGGGTTTTATCCAGACAGCTGCTTGTATGCTGATTTAGTTTATGTGTTTTTTCTGTAAGATGCTCTCCAAGCAAAGACCCATTCCCAGGAGCACAGCCTTTTCCAAGATGAGCAGGGAAAGCACCAAGTCCTTAAAGTCTCCAGAAGCCCCCAGGGAGCTGCTGTGCTCAGCTAGCATGGGTTGCTCTTAATATTGCTCAGGGCAGCATTGAAAAGAGAATAAACCCATAGGGCTGCCTCTGCTGCAGCAGCTGCAGAGATGTGCCCCATGCCATACCAGAGTGCTGCTGCTCACCCACTGGCAGGGGACAGGAGAAGGGAACCCCCCACACCAGCCACACCAGCCACAGCCAAGGGCGTATGTTGGAAGGGAGATGGCTGTGTTGTCATTCTCCAAGCAGCTGTATTTACTAAAGCTGAAATAGAATCACAGAATGGTTTCTGTTGGAAGGGACCTTAAAGCTCATCCAGTTCCAGCCCCATGCCATGGGTGGGGACACCTTGCGCTACAGCAGGTTGCTCCAAGCCCCATCCAACCTGGCCTTGAGCACTGCCAGGGATGGGGCAACCACAGTTTCTCTGGGCACCCTGTGCCAGCGCCTCAGCACCCTCACAGGGAGGAACTTCCTAATGTCTAATATCTTCCTAATATTTATGTCTCCCCTCTTTCAGTTTAAAGCTGTTTCCCCTTGTCCTATCAAATGCTGAGGATTGGCCCGTTTCCCCCTTGCTGCAGCTCTTGGCCTGGCATGCCCATCCCTTCATCTCTTGGTCCCATCACTGGACTCCACATCTGCCCCACCCCAATACTTGCTACCTCAGTTTCTCTTCTTTCCCTACATTTGGAATTTTCTCCAGAGGATGGGAGCAGTTTGTCACTGGATGCTCCCTCAACGCCCAGCATCAAATTTGGCCTTGGCTGATACCAATGGAAGATGCCAACACGGGGCACAAAGCCGTCTACCCACTCAGGCTGCCAGGAGGGCTTGCTCTGGGTGTGGATTGATTTGCTAAAGTCCCTGATGCATTGCGTGAGCTGTTGTTTGTTGAAAACAGTGCATGAAGACATGCGGGGAAGCATCCCGGTACCGCAAGGTGTTCTGCGTGGATGAGAACAAGCAACCGCAGAACAGTGGCTACTGCGATGCCAGCAAGCGCCCTCCCGAGATCGAGAGCTGCCGGCTGCCACCTTGCGAGTACGTGTGGATCACCGGAGAGTGGTCGGAGGTGAGTCCCCATCCCTTTCCCTCCATAGGGGATGTGCTGCTCCGCACCAGGCCACGCTCGCCTCCTCTCACCTCCGGTCTTGCTGAGATATTGCAGCCCAAATCAACAGTGGCAGGGCAGCACTGCGTGGTGTAATTGTTATTTCTGGGGTTGTTTCAGTGTGCAATTTCCCTGCTGGAGAGATGGGAGCAGGGCTGTGGGAGAAGACCGGGATATTAAAGACTATAAATGCCAGCACGCTCAGTGTCCTAACTAATATCTAGAGGCAATTTTCTTCCAAATCACATTGCCTCCAACAGACTCCCTCTGTGGGTTTGTGCTATTTCATTTCATTTATTTGGTGTTATTCCCGCACCCTCCCAGTGAGCTCCATGAGAAAAGGTCTGGGTGAGCATCCAGGGGGAAAGGTGAGCCTGGATGTGACCAAAGGGACATCCTTCCTTGGTGTTGTCTCTGGCATGAGCAAAGGCAGCAGGTTCACTCTCACTGCTGGGAGAGGGCTCGGCAAGGAAAGCAGATGAGTTTTCTTTGTGGCAGGCTCTGCATGCGGGAGGACCTGGGCTAATCTCAGCCTGTTTCCTTCTGCTGTGAGTGAAGGATTACTTTCCACTTGGAGGAGCAGCAGAGGGAAATTACGAGGCAGCTGCTGACACAGCACTGATTAGAAAGAAAGAAAAAGGAAAGGGAGAAAAAGAAAACAGGCTGGGGCTGAGGGGGAGGAGGATGAAACCACCCAAGATAGCGCAGGAGGGAGAAACGCAGAGATGAGAATTTGTGGGAGAAGCCTGGTCACCTGGGTGGTTTTCTAAGAGAAATATTAAGGTGCTAATATCAAGCCCAGGCTGCCCCTTGCCCAGACATCCACCGCTCCCTCCCAGCTCCTATGACCCCCCCATTCAGGCCCATGAAGACACAGAGGTGGGCAAAGCCTCACAGAGCCAGAGCCCAGCTCTCCCCAGCTCCCACTCAGCCTGTTGATGAAGAGGGCAGGAGCACTGTCTGCCCTCTAATTCCCTTTTTCTCTAGTTACTGGTGAGTAGCAGCTATTCAGGGTCAATCTTGACCATTTTCTTTCTCTGTGCATCCCATGACAAAACCTAAACCAAAACAAAAAAGGGGAAAGGAAAAAAAAAGAAACCCCAAATAATAGAAGCACTTTTGAGTTCCCAGTGATCTTCTGCACCTTTCTTTGCCCTTAGGGAGAGTTTCCATGTGCCCAGGAGCCAACCTGGAGTAGGGAGTCCTGGAGAATCTGTAGGGGTAACACAGGGAGGAACAGGGTACTCAGTGTCAGGCACTGATCCACTTGTAGCCACTCACAGTACTCATGGCTGGCTTAAACAGTTACTAATGATCCTTCAAGCTGTCAAGCTTGCTTTTCCTTGCCATTTTGGGCAGCCTTCCCAAAGCATGCAGTGCTAACAGGCAGTTCCTCTGCTCGCAGTGCTCCATTACATGTGGGAAGGGATACAAGCAGCGCCTCGTGTCCTGCAGCGAGATTTACACCGGGAAGGACCACTATGAGTACGGGTACCAGAATACAGTCAACTGTCCTGGCACGCAGCCACCCAACATCCAGCCCTGCTACCTCGGGGAGTGCCCTGTCTCAGCATCCTGGCGTGTTGGCAACTGGGGAAGCGTGAGTTTGGCCAACTTCTTTTTGTAACTGAAATCATTGGAACAAACTTGGTTTTCCTTACACCAGGAGACACACTCTGAAAGTTTGGTGGGGAAATGCTTAAAGGCTGCATAAATGAATGCAATGAATACCCTCGTGCAGCAGCAACCCTGGTGTGTATAGGGCTCCGTGCTCCAGATTGAGCCCCATCATATGGGGGAGTCCCAGCAGCTAACAGTAAATCATGATCTCAGGTTTGGATGTAGTCAAAACTGGTGGCAGTGCTGATGGTCATGCTGAATGCTTAGTCAGAAAGTGTGACCTTTGCCAGAAAAGGAGTATTTTGAAAGTGTGGTGCTAGAAGGATTGATGGATAGCTGGCAACTAGGGTTGATCTTGTCCATGTGTATGAGCAAGACTTGGGAACCACCTATAGGCCAAAATGCTGGTAATTTGAGCCTTAAAAGGATTTTACTTTCTTCCCCCTCCACATGACCTTGTTCTTATAAATGCTGGGACAGGGCAGGGGAAAGAACTTAGCCTTTCTGCTAAAGTTATTTGTGTTGAGCCTCTTCTGGGGGCCTGAACTACAAGATCAGGCTTTAGTTAAGGTGATAACATTTCACTTCTTGGGCTCCTGACATCCTTTGAAATGTGGTGTTCCTCCCATAAATTTGATTTATTAACCCAGCTCAGGCATTTGTAGGAACTTGTCAAACCTTTACAAGGCATCAAGGGTCAAATCAAGCAAAACGTGGTGGAAATTGTCAAAGTAAATGGCAAAGTCATTTGAAACCTAAGTTGCTCCTGCTCCATAGGAAGCTTCACATCATCCCTGAAAGTCAAGGCAGAGGAGTTGCAGCAAAGAGCTCAGCCTCAATTAATTGGTATTTTCCAGCAGAATTTCAGTGTAAAATGTCCAACTCATTAACACAAGTTCATTGCAGAGTATCCATTTCAGAAAACCAGACCTTTCTCCTCACTTCGGGCTGCTGAACGTCCCAGTGACTACCACATGCCATGACCCTTCTCATCTCTGATTTTCAAAGGGATTTAATGTAAAATACCATCACCTCTGATGGACAAAGAGAGTCGTGCTTAGCTCCTTAGTTAAGTTTTATGGATCTGGACCTAATGAAGAATAAATGGCAAGCTGCGAATACCATGAGCCATTGAAGACCTTCTCCTTCATGGTGTGCTTGTTTAGACTAATCATCTCATAATAGACAAGCAGCATCATTTTCCTGGTGGCCCAACCTGGTACCTGTAGAAAGAGCTGATTTTCAGTTCTCCAGTACTTGAATGAATAAGTTGTGGAGGTGGAACAAGATGCTCCCAACTCCCATAGCCCATGCTTAGCAGCAGCTAATTCAGACAAGCTGCTGCTCTGGAGCTCCAGTAACTTGTGCAGTTTCAGCATAAAGATTGTTCTTTATTTGGGCTGATTGAGGATGACAGATTTTTGCTGTTTGCACAGGTTTTGCCAGAGGGTGAGGGGAGAGATATTTTGGAGGCTGTGGGGTTTTTGGTGCAATATGGATAGAAAGTACTAACCCACATTGTGTTTATTCTGAGGGCCCTGTCAGCAACCCAAGCAACATCTACCAGCCACAAGGAGAGGATTTCTACCATTCAGGCCTTCTGGTGAACATTTCTCCCTTGTATGACCTTCCTAATGTGAAATATAAACAATTTCATGAGCACATGGTTCACATTAACCAAATGCCTCATCCAGTAAAGTGTGCGAGTGCTAAACAAAGTACAGTCATTTTCTTGAAACAATTAATGATGATAATAATGAAGTGATTAATAATCAAGAGGACTACTCATTTGATTAAAATTAAGTCTGGGTTTGAATACTTTGCAGGAGCAGAGTCTTTGCTGCTGTCTCTTGGTACAAGGGAAACAGTCTGTGCCTGTACTTCTGAAGCCCAGAAACCCTGGAGATAAAGCATGAATCTCTGTCTTGCAGTGCTCTGTCACCTGTGGAGTTGGAGTCATGCACCGCTCAGTGCAGTGCTTGACAAATGATGACCAGGTCAGCAGCTTGTGCCATGCAGATCTGAAACCTGAAGAGAGGAGGACATGCCACAATGTCCATGACTGTAAGTCTGCAGATTTGCCTTTCTTGTGGCTTCAACATCTTTTCCCCTCAAACTAAAGATATGCAGCATTTCCAAGCACTGGGAGCCATCCAGCTAAGCACTAAGGCACTTCAGGAAAACCTCTTATAAGATAAGCGAGGTGTTTTGGTGCTTTGGTGCTTTGGATGCCTCACAGTGTTACAAAACAAATGTTGATGTACAGTTGCTCGGTGACTAGAAGTGTTTCTGTTTTGTTTCAGGTGAATTACCAAGGAGTTGCAAGGACATCAAAAATCTCAAAGGTGTCATTGAAGATGGCGAGTATTTCCTTCAAGTCAAAGGGAAGACTTTAAAGGTGCATTTCAGCAACAGATTGATAGTTAATGCATTTCTCTAAGGTGCAAGAGGACCCCGTGTGTGCTTTTCACATCTGCTCTTGGATTTTCTACCTTTGGTTTTCTTGTCCATCCCTTTGCACAAGGTGCCTGACAAAACTCTGGCTTCTCTTTCTCAGGTGTATTGCTCTGGGATGCGGACTGACAGCCCCAAGGAGTATGTGACCCTTGTAAATGGGGATGCAGAGAATTTTTCAGAAGTGTATGGATACAGGTAGGAAATCCCTTAATCCTGAGCTTCACAGTGTTTTTATTTTCCATGGCAATATTTTCCTGTCATGAGTAGAAAGGGTTTTCTTTTGATTTAGATTGCATAACCCGACTGAATGTCCGTATAACGGGAGCAGACGAGAAGACTGCCAGTGTAGGAAAGATTACACAGCAGCTGGGTTTTCCACCTTCAGCAAAGTAAGGCTGGACCTGAACACTATGCAAATAATAAGTGAGTAAAACCAGGGCCTTGCCATTAAAAACAGTATGTTTATTTTACACATATGTAGCTGCAACTAGAAGCAAGCAGTAGTACTGTAGTGAGCAACATTCCTGGGCTCTCCTGTTAAACACTGCTTTGAAACTTGGTCACTTGTTTGCTGCTTTAAGCTTAGAGACAGCAACTTGAGTACCTCAGAGATGCTCATACTAATTCTCCATAATACAGAAAGACATTAAAACAGTCGCTGCTACCTCTGCTGTGCAGAATGAATATTTGCATGCTCCTGGCAGGCCAGTGTATGGGGCTTTTTAAGGACTTTATTTCATTTGGTCTCCTATTTTCAGATAGGACTCTGAAGGCTTAACCTCATTTAATACACATGTGTGTCAGGGGATCCCTGTGCAGGGGACTCAAATGGGGTCGGGATGCTGGTCCCTTTGGGCCAGGGTGGAGGAAGCTCTTGACAGAGCCAGGTGATGGGGAAATAACTTCTGTGGAGAGTGATGGAGCTGAGGCCCTGGATTTGCAGGGGCAGAGGGGAATGTAGCTGTGCAGTATAAGTGATACCCTGTCTCTCTTATCATTCATGGGAGCTGGGAGCCTGCAGCATCCCACAGGGTCATGGTTTCAGTCCCACTGACTCCAAGAATACTATCAGTTTCCATCAGATGATTTAAAAGCACAACATATTGTTGGGGGTTCATTCAGCATCTAGCAGAGATGTTTTTCAGTGAATCAAAAATCCTTCCTTGTAAAATGACTCTTTATCTGATAAGGGTTTTTTTTTTATCACTTAATTTTCAAGCCGTGAGACCTCCCAGTCTATCACTCTGTAAAAAGCTACTAATAGTCTGTAAAAGCTCCTAGGTAAAGAGCTCAAAAGAACCACCCTTGGGAAATTTGATACCAGCTCCCTTTGAATTTCAAAAGGAGCTGGGTACCTACCTCTGTCAGGCAGGAGCTATCTCACATCCCCATCTAAATGAGTCTTGATTACTTCACATCCCTCCAGAGCAAAATACCCCAAATCCCTTTGAAACCCTGACCCTGTGCTGTGGCAGTCAGGAGAGCACTGAGATAGTTGTTTGCCTTTGTTTAAAAGGGAGATCTAGGAGGTTCCATGGCTTTCTTGAAAGTGAGGAGTTTTCTGTTGGAGAAATAAAACCCAAGTCATGGGTTTGAGTTTTGTTGGTTTTTATACCTAGGCCCTAAGTCATCAATGTGCTTAAACTGAACTGTGAAGTTGTAGTGTTTAAGTGTCATGTTAAAGTCAATGCTCACATCCTGGGAGTCACATATGGGGTGAATAGAGGGATTTAATATTAAAAACCCATCAGTCTTAAGATTAATGTGTGAAACTGGCTTTAGTGAATTTAAACATTAGCAAAGAGCATATTTACACTTGTGTTGTCTCTTCCCCTGCATCTTTCTTTCCATGTTATTCACCAACTGTTCTCCACAGCGACTGATTTACAGTTTGCGCGGACACATGATGGACGACCTGTTCCTTATGCCACTGCTGGGGACTGCTACAGTGCAGCCAAGTGCCCACAGGTATTTCACAATAGCATTTCGGAGCAACTGGTGACATTTGTTATGTTCAGGCCCTCTATTAATTACTGCCAATCACATTAGCCCAACCTTAGTGAGTGTTACATTCTCATCTTAGCACTTGGAAGCTTCATTTTGTCCATGAAGGAAGCCCCTTCTCTTTTCCATGAGGGAAAATGTCAGGTCATTATCAGACCAGTGTTGGGACTGGCTAAGAGACATTCCCCTGGGCCTCTCTCAACAGTAAAGGATAAAAGGGCTTGGGTTGGAAGGGACCTTAAAGATCACCTAGCTCCGATGGCAGGGACACCTTCCACTACTCCAGGTTGCTGAACACCCTGTCCAACCTGGCTTTGAATATTTCCTGTGCCTCAGGGCAAATCCAGCCTGTCCCAGCACCATAAGGTGCTGGCTATAGAAGTATGGAGCTGGGCACAGGCTAAGTTACCTTCTCGGAAGCCCTAGGAGGTGATGTAGGATATCTATTCCAAGCCCAGTTGCTGGGAAAAAAAAAATGCTTTCTTCAAAGTCTTTAGGAGACTGATTAACAGTTTGTTATATGTGGATTGCTCCCTGTCCCAGCACAATTAGCATTTGTGGAGCTGGAGGATGATAAGCGATATGTTTGGGGTTGAAACTAGATGATCTTAAGGTCCTTTCCAGCCCTAACTATTCTAGGATTCTATGTTTGGAGAGTCCAGGCTATTGGGTGGACCACATTTGCAAAGAGCATTAATCAAGGAGTGGCTGCGACACACGGTAGAGGGCAAACCTCTCCATCTCCTTCCCTCCCTATTTTCAGAGCTGATGCTTTTCTGCATAGCTCAGCAGCTTAGGGATTGACTTCCTACCTCAGGAAGCCTCATGAATGTTAATGTCCATCTACCTGACCCAGGCAGTTTGATCCTCACAGAAACTCAGAATTCCCAAGGCAGCAAGTGCAAGGAGCAGAGCTAACAACCATCTGGTACCATGGGGCCGTGCTGGGTTGTGGGTCAGCCTGGGGATGTGCCCAAATGATCCCTCCTTGGGTCCCAAAACAGGCAGAGCTGGGGCGTGCCATGGGGCTAAGGGGAAGGCGGGGGGGCTGTGTGCTGGATGCAGGCGTAGCCCTTAGTTTTCCATCATTTTGTGGATTTGGAGGTGGGGTGGAATGAAGTGAAGGACACTTTTAAGAAATAAGCAATTGAAAGAGTTTTGATTTTACTGAAGTCCAGAGGGGGGAAGCCCAGAGGAAAATAAGGACAAGTGTGCCCTCTCCAGTTGAAGAAGGAGCAGTTAGAGCCGCTGCCGCTCATCGCTGGGTACCTTTCCCATCAGCTGTCGGAGCACGTCATGCTCTGCAGTTTGCCATGGAAAAGCCAAGAATGCCCTCAGCCGGCAAACCGCGAAAAAGCAGTGAAAACCCAAGATAAAACCCCTCCTTTCCTGCAGCCCCCAAGAAGGAAATACCTAACCTGAAACATGATGTGATTCAAACAATATGTGCTAATCACTGTCAGAGCAATGGAAGACATTTAAAACATCGCTGGCAAGATCCTATTGGAAAAGTGACACTATGGCAAGCCACTGGAGGCCAAAGCATGGTGTTTTGGGCTAACCAGGCTCATCTGCTTGATTTTTAGGGTCGCTTCAGCATAGACCTGTACGGGACAGGCCTGTCCTTAACGGGAACAGCAAAGTGGCTCTCACAAGGGAATTATGCGGTGTCAGAAATCCAGAAATCCCCAGTGAGTTGTAATTCTACCTATAATTATACCTGCTTATAAGGCTTTTAATTGCCATGTTGTGTTTCATTGTAACATCTTCCAAGTAGACACTAACAAAAGAATAGCATCTGACATTAAACTGTTGCCTGTAATTGCATGGGGAGAGGGGCAGCTCGTGGGTCTTACTTGATGTGAGTTGTTGCAATTAATTAATGAGCCTGCTTAACCATGGCTGCTGTGGGGTAGCCATACCCTTGGCTGTCTGAGATGTCCAGCACAGAATGTATATCACACAGCAGGCAGGACACGTGGTCAGGACTGCAGAGCAGGGACTGACTTGCTGCAGAGGATCTGTGGGCCAAGCAAGTGCCCTCAGTAGGAATTGTTCCCAAAAGGTTGCTAATAAAGTGAGGAGGACATGGACTGTCCCACTGGGATGGGCTTATCTGCCTGGGAGAGACTTGAGTCCTCACAGCTGCATTGCAGGTCACTGTCCCCTGCATCTACCTGTGGCTCTGCTAACCTGTGGTCTCTGGGTAAGCCAGACAGACCTTCAGAATCACCCCACACCCAGATCTGAACTTGTATGGCTTAATTTGCCTGCCTGTTGACACCCCCATCACTGTGTGCCTTCACACACTGTTGCTTCTGTGTCATGTTCTGAAATTGGAGAAACCCAGGATTGCTTTTTTGGCTGTTACCTCATGTGAGTCATCCCAACTGCCCCTGTTAAAACTCTCCAGACTTACGGATGTCACCGTAACCATTTCATAGAAAGCAATTTGCGAAATATCCTCTCCTGTACTGCTATCAGTATCCCTGCCTCCGGGGAGCCCCATGAGCCTCATCAGTGCTGGTGCTCTTAAAGGAGAATTAAAATACTGGTCCAACTACATTGCAGCAAATCATCCTCCAGTGCAGGTAGGACCAGCACAGATCTGGCAGCTTAGTTCTGGCAAGTGCTTTGCTATTTTCCCTTTCATAAAGAAGATGTGGCTGACTTGGGGGTTGTGGAGAGCAGACACCACCACAGCTAACAGAATTAAAGCAAACTTGAAAGAATAAGGGTCAAGGAGACAACTCTTACCTCCATCACCCACTCACGTCTGTCAAGTGCTGTTCTGAGGGTGTAATTGCCTGCAGGATCTGAAGAAAGGCAGGCATCATGAGAAGAGATGATAACAGCCTGCTGCAATCACAGATCAATAGTGTCAGGGGCAGGATGGAGCTCGTTTAAAAATAAATGCTTTGTGCAAGCTTGTCCTGCACTTAGGTCCATTTTTCTGGTAATTGAGGGCTGAGTTTCCCTCGAGGACTGTCTTGGTCATTGTAATGACCAAGAGGAGAAAGACTCTGCAGAGGTGGGATGAGGAAGGTCAGATGGAGATGTTAATCCCTGACTCAAGACTAGAGTCGCATTGTCCTTGCTGAGCTCTCCTGGAGACTAGGCTAACCCCAGGACCACTCCACGTTTTCCTTTGTCTATCCTGGCTGTGGAAATGCAGAACTGAGGAGGGACAGCACCTTAGCAAGTGGCAGAGCCTCATCCCATTGCTTTCCTTCTTGTCGCTGCATCCACTCCAGACCTTTTCCTTCCAGATGGATGTTTCTTGGTATCGCCTGCAAATACTTTTCCTGTGCCCTTCACGTGCTCAGGCACAGCTGAGCTGTTATTGTCTCGATGTGGTTTTGCGTGAACTGAGTTTTCCACTCATTAGTTATTCACTGTGGGGCAGTTTGGAGAAAGCAGATACCCTTGAGATACCCCTCCAAATGGTCTTCTCCTTGGGCATCTTTCAATGTAATAAATCAAAACTACCCTTTCTTATTTGTGTTCACCATCTGACCTGGTAGCACTAAAGAGAATTACATTTGCATATATTTAAATATAACATTGATTTCATAGATTGATTTAGTTTCCCTTTCAAGGCCTTTTCTATTAAAAACCCTGACTAGAATTACCCAGATCCAGCCCTTCCACAGCATGATGTTCCTGAGCCCTTACCTGAGATGTCATTTCTGATTTTGCCTGCAGGATGGTACCAAAGTAGTAGGAAAATGTGGCGGTTACTGTGGGAAGTGCACTCCATCATCTGGAACAGGTCTTGATGTTCAGGTGTTATAGCCATGGTAAGTTCCCTGCTGTTTCTGCATGAAGGGAAATCCCTCCCAAAACATCCTAAAGGAGTAGATAGGGCTTCAGAAGATGATGGTCTGACTTTAATGTGCACCTTGTCTGTATTTCCTAGGTTGTCTGCAAGCGGAGATGAGACGAATGAAGGATAGCGATGCAATACCTCTGCCTTCCACTTTTTTATGTTTATGTATGTATATAGATCGCATATTCTTAATGTACAGGTTAATATTTATGTTTGGAATTATTTATTTTGATTTAATATTTTTGTACGTAAAATCATTATATTAAGGCTGCTTTTCCTATTTTTATTTTTTATTGTTAAATCCTGCAGTCAAACCACTGCATTTTGCGTACTCTACATTATATGTAGCATTATGACAAGTGATACTTTATTGTCACTGTATTCAGTTGTTTACTTTCAATCAGTAATTTTCCTTCAGTTATGGGCTGCTTTTGCCCTCTATGGTGCTACACAATCTGCATAGGGGTATTTTTGGCATTTCAATCTGTCTTTATGTTAAGGAAAATAGACAAGATGTGCTTAAATTTTATTTTTAGGGATTAGGCTGACAGCACTCGAGGAAAACATGACAATGAATACAGTGCTAGTTGCATTAGCAATCTTTATCTTTTAGGTATGTTTTGAATTTCACATGACCTCTGTGGCCAGTGCTAAAAGTACTGGTTTGGTGCTAACATGGTATTTATTAATGCTCTGTAGTTTTAGTTAATCCAGTGCCTTTATCAGTGAAAAAGGGAAGAAAGCAGAAAAATTGTCAGGTTCAAATAAATTAAGATCTACCCCAGGTTTAGGAAAATTCCTGCAGATGGATCTTCAGCTCAAGCCCCTTTTTCATAGGGCTCTGAAGAGAACTTGCTTTTTAAAAACCATATCTTTGTCTCCTAATTGCATGTGCCGCTGTGCTTCCTGCTCCATCTGGAAGCGGGGTATTAACTCATCCCAGACAGGCTGGTCAGCCCATATGTTTCCCTGGGCTGTGTGCTGAGAAGCGATGCAGGTTCTTATGGATGTTGTCACAAAATCCTAACGGGAAGCGAAAACATCCCTGCAGTGTTATCTCCCCTGGGCCCAGTGTGGACCACAGGGGATGTGGGACAGCAAGCCCAGCCAAGCCATCCTTTCCTCTTGGCCAGGGGACTCCATTGCAGGCACCTGCAGCATTTCCCCAGCTTCCCACTCTCTCACAGACCATCTGCAAAGGGAAGCTTCAGCCTTATTTCAACAAGATCACTCTGTACTTACAGATAACTCTGCCCCCCCTTCAAAAACAAGCTGCTTTACGCCTACTTCTGTATTGCTTCGGATCTTCCTGGTAAGGCATCTGTGCTCCTTGCCTATTTGCCACCCTATGTACAACCAGACCTTCAGTATTGGCTTTTATATATATATTTATATATATATATATATACACCTATATATATATATACGTATATATAAATTGAGGAGCCATCTCCCACAGGCACCGAATGCGGCTGTGCAATGATTCCTGCCTGTACATAGCCCACCGCTAATGGCACGCCGCCTTTGTGCAGAGCTTCATAGCACAGTGAACGGGGGTGATGTGACCAGATTATTTTTGTAGTCTATGACTATGTCCCTTATCTCTTTCTCCACAATTTTACTTAGTGATAGGAAGATGCTGCCCCTTCACCTTCTCTGTTGGGGCAGACAGGAGCACAAAGTACAAGGAAAGGAAGCTTTTCAGCACAAAATTGCCAGCAGTTTGGAAAACTGAAGATGCTTATCTGCTACTTCAGATAATTCTTTCAATTGTGGATGCAAACAGTTAACAAACTCAACCTCAGGATCTTGTGTGCATCTTTCACAGAGCTCCCCAAAGGATGTGTAATCAGTCTGTTACAAAACAGTTGGATAAATAGGGATAAATGATCTGATCCCTGAATTCATACCTCATGTGCACTGGGCTGTGTTCAGCCTTCAGAATGAAACCTGTCAGACAGTCTGACAGTCAGGGATAGACACATCCATGTCAGCTGGGAGACATCTCGCAGGCGAGTAGGGCTGTGTTACAATCCAGCAGCTACAGAACTGATGAAAGAAAAGGGGAAAAGGGAATGGGAAAGGGGAAGAGGGAAAGAGAAAGAGGCAAAAAGGGAAAGGGGAAAGGAGTAATAGAAAAGTGATTTGTTTTTAAATGATAATTACTTACTTATAATTTCTGTAGGGTAAAAGGGAAAATTGCACTGTGAACTTTAGAAAGAAACAGTGGTGCTTAGAAAGTACAGGTTTATATTTTCTCTAATGAAGTGAATGGCTATTTATAAAAAGAGATATTATTTTGACCTGTACACATTCATTTCTACCATATAGTTTCATAGCAGCTATTAACAGAGCAGGTGAAACCTAAAAGAATATAAAATAAACTACAAGGGAAAAAAATGATAGAGCACTGATTCTGTGGTTCATTAAAGGGTTTCATGAAATAGGAACAGACTTTGAGGACATTAGGCATTTCTTGTTCAAGAAACAACTCTGGGGGTTTTATATCAATGTCATTATTTTTCTACAAACTGAGGTATTTTTTGCAAGCACTTTCCTGTACAGTGTTTCTTTCCTTTCTGCTTATACTCAAAAGGAAATGAAAAGACCCATAAGACATGTCTGTATGGTCTTTCTGCATTTGCCATCGTATTTCAATACATGTGTGCTATTATACAGGAAAATACTTTGTACACAAGGGAATAATACATTGAATGGTAAACATTCCTTTCTGTGCTGGTGTTTATTTCTAAGCTTTGGGTTCCTTCTTTCATCGTCCCATATGGAGACATACCCCAAACCCACAGTGGGGTCTGTGGACCAGGGACCATCTTGGAGAATGGCCCCAGCCATCCGCTTGTGTCCTGCCAGTTGGATAGACTGATGCTTCCCAATTTCTTCTACAAGGTACAAAACATACACAAGCATATCTCAGAGGTGCCCGTGCAGCTGGTGACTGGCTGGTGCTGCCATCCATACACCAGGGACATCCCTTTCCATGGGACAATAAGGGAGCCAGATGTTTTTGAAGGATGAGCTGGGATGCTGGACCTGGCCCACACTGCTGGCAGTGCTATTTAAAGAATCTGCAAAAAGAATCAGCTTTTCTAAGTTTGAAAAAAAAATAAAAAATAGTGTCAAACCTACAAGAAAATTCAGGTAGAAGAAATTTGGGTCGAGAGAAAGCAAATGTGGGGACCGAATGTGGAGGGCACCCAAGTGGCAAACTACAGCAGAGTCTCACATTGCTTCTGCCCCAGAGGCTGCAGGTGAGAGTGAAGAAGCTGCATTTTCTGTCCTCCCTTATATGTTCCTCATGCTTTGCCCCAGAAAAGGCAGCAGATCTCTTATGGCTGGCAGATCCAGCCTTTTTCAGCTTCCATGTTTTCAATCCAAAAGGAGAGAGATTACCTTTCTCGTGCTGTCTGAAACAGTCAGATGCAGAAAACAGAACAGGTGGTATTTGAAAAGCTTGATTTCTTAGTTTAAACATCTTAAAGGTGCCTTTCTTTTCTATCATTTATCCTTCACAAATGATTGCAAAGATTTATAATGTGGGCTGCTGTGGAATTAAGCCAACAGGGAGTCTGAATCATACTTAACCTTCCGGCGCTGTATAATGACAGGGTCATTTTAATACTTTTGATGCTTTGATCCAGTTATTCTATGAAAATTACAATGCTCTTCTTCAGCCTCATTGCACAGCCTAGCAGGACTAATTGGCCCAGAGCCTGAGGTGATTGCTTCATCTCTTCAATGTTCTCTTCTGCCTCAACAATGGGCATTATTTCCTCTATGGAAAAATAAAATGCATTTTGTTGAAGACTGTTGGAAACACAAGGAGCTAGTCTTGTATCAGGACCTGCACAGCCATGCTTTGAAACATGGGGAGAGGCAGAAGATTCCGAAGAGGGCAGTCTGGGCTTGAAAGACAATTTTCCATGGAGGCACTTCCAGACCTGGACTAGTGAGTCTTTCCAACACAGCTCCTATTCCCAAACAGATAATTGAGGGCTAACTTGGAGAAAGCATTTCTGCTGGGGAACAGCATTGAGGTGAGGCAGAAATTCCACACAACCCAGGAGTCATTACCAGCTGAAGCAACTCAATCCATGTGGTAAGTTCTCCCATCACTTGAACTCTTCAAACGAAGAACTCTTCAAATCAAGTCTTTTTAAGTAATACCCTTGAGTTCATCCAGCAGCCGCTAACCTTGGCTTATGGTCATTTAGTGGGAGGGGATGAGTCCCCTTTGAGGAACAAATTCCTGGCGGCAGCTCTCCAGCTTGCATCATGCAGGAGGAAGGAGCCAATGGCCAAAACTGGTGCTTGTCAGTCTCATGCCAGTATTTCCCAAGTATTTTTGCCTGTGCTGGAGTAATCCAGGCAATTACTGTTGTAGCTTTCCAGAAGGACTTTTAGTTGACGAGTTTCTGAGCTCTCTTTCCAATAGCGAGATGAAGAATGTTGAGAAGTTATTTTTGGCCTTCAAGGAAAAGCCTGAGTTTCCACTTCAAAGTTGGTTTAATTTCTCAGCTATTTTGTATTACCAAACACAAGGCACAGATTTTGAAAAAGCAAAAGGGGAAGAGAATAGTGTTTTGACCTAATCCATACCCTTTTTGTACTTTGTTTCATGGAGGTTTTTGTTTGCTTGTTCCAATTAAAAAAGACCAACACACAAACCTGTGAAATTTTCTGTTAAATGAGTTCTGCCTCCTCTAGCTATAACTATTACTTCCGAAGTGTTTAGAGACATGATCTGTTGACTGTTCATACAGGTACCATTTTAAGCCAAGGGAAGGTAGAAATTCCTCCATTATGAAGCTGATTCAGTCCTTCAAGGCCGCAGCTGGATATGAGATGCAGAGGCTGAGGCCACGCACATCAATCCATTTCCACCAGGAAAACCTCAATTCTGCTGGGAGTAGAAGAGCCCAAATGGTTTCCACGTTGCATCTCCACACAGGCTTAGGTGCATGCTTGGATTTAATGCTCCTGCTCAATCTGAGCCATCGGCAGTGATATCAAGCTGCAGTTACTTACGCATTTGGCAGTAGTCAGTGTCTCCGTCTCTGAGAAGACAGTGTGAGAAATGCCAAAAATCTGGAGTAATGTCTGAATACAAACCCCTTTGTATGCAGGGCTGAGGGTGCAAGGGGAGGCAGGGCCCTATGCATTTTCTCCTTTAATATTATTACTCGTCTCCATTTATATGCTTAGAATTTCTTCATCCTTCTTTAATCTGCAGCCACGCTTCAGATGAGCAATTAAATTAATCTGGTGTTTGCTGTATTGTCCTTTACAAATCCATCCTGGCCATCTTGGTGTCCTTCCACTTTGAAGCTATTCACTGCTCACCGCCTGCCTCCACACAGAAAGGAGTATTTGAGCGAAATGCTTTAATCACTCAAGGTACCAGGGATGGCTCCCTGGAAAACGAGTGGCAAGAACAAACGTGTCCAGGTTAGCGGCTGGCAAAAACAAGTGGGGGCTTATTTGCTCCCCTGCCTCTATAATCCCCCACGCCCCGGCAGGCGTGAGCAAAGCTGCCTGCAGCAAAGGATGAGAGCAGGTACCAGATGCTGCCAGGGGCTGGAGCTCTGGTCTCACGCATGGCTTGTGTTCCCTGGATGAAGTCGTTTTAACTCCTGGTCTGAGGTTTGAGCAGCCCTTTGGAGCAGGGGCCAGACCATGGTGCTGGGAGCACACCACTGCACTTGCCCCTGAGGCTGGTGCCTTACTGCAGCTTAGCTAGAAGAAACACGTATCCACCAGTGGCAACCAAGCCCTGCTTGAGAGAAGACAGCTACAGATAAAACATACCCACATTTAGCTGAACGGGCAAATATCTGAGCTCTGAAATAATAAACCACATATGGCGCGGGCCAAGCTGATGAAAGGAGGTGTTGTTCAACCACGGAGGTTTGCTTCATGCAGGGAATAACATGATGAGTCTGAGCCTTGCCTCATCAGAGCAGGAGCCAGTGGCCTTTCTCCTTATCTGTGCTGGAGCTCAGCTGCTGAAAGACTTGTCTGTCTTCCTTTCTCCTTCACTTGTCTCTTCCTGGGGGGATCCCTGAGCATATCAGCTCTGTCCAAATGTCGCAGGGAACAATCCACCAGGATCAGCGGCAGATAGTCTAAGGAAACCTCAGACAACGGCAATAGATTGCTCTGCTGTCTCTATCTTCAGCTGCTGCCCCTATCCAGGTGGGGCGAACAGGAAGATGATGTCCTTTTTTAGAGTTATTCCTGGATTCTGCTGACTGAACCGCACAAAGAGGGGTGTCCTCAAGTGCTTCCACCGGCTCTTGAACATCCACAGCTTCACTGTGCTCTTTATGTGAAATGCAGTGGGTATGCCTTGTGCTGGTGTGTAGCTCACCTGGAATAACCATGGAATGCTGCATGCCCGCTCTGGGAGAAGCTGCTTTCTTCAGGCGCCTGAGATAATCTCATAATATCCTCCTCTTCGTCAGCCTTCCTCCACATTGTGCAGGTGGTGTGTGAAGCTTACCAGGTATGACTTGCTTTCAGATTTCATTAGTTTTTCCCATTTGATCATTCCTAATGGCCTGGGCATTTCAAGAGCCTAAATGCACGGAAGCATTTGACTTGGTAGTATTGAAAGCTTTAGCCAGAAGGTAGAGCCTGGGCTGTTTGCCTTGGCCAAAGAACTGGTCTCTCCAGCAGGTAAAAATAGCACAAATGTAAAACCTGACAACATTGATGGCCAGAAGAGAAACCATTTATAGCATCTTGGGGGCCTCAGGCACAGTACTCTGAATTTTCCTTTCCATAGCTACCTAAGTTCTGCCTGATTTGACTGCCATAACCACTGCCAGTCTGGTTTTGTCAGGTATCTCACTCCCCTATTTATCTGCAGGTTTCAAGCTTATTAAACACTAAGAAAAAAGCTCTTTTCTTTTCCCTCAATGAGAAAAGACAATAAAGCAGTTTTAAACCAAAATGAAAAAAAGGATCTTTCCATCTGTGGGATGGCAAATACATGATTAATGTGAGGGACTGAACAGCACCTGTGATGCTTCCAGCAAGCAAAGAGCAGCATGGCTTTGCTCCCAGCAGCTCACCTCCTGCCTTGGCTCCCGGCACTTACCTCTCTGTGAGTTCCCCTAAATAGGTTTGGTTTTTCTCATCTTCAGGAATGGTCCTGAAAAGTAGAGGTATCATGGAAGGAGTGTGAATTTCCATTGTAAAGTGAATAATCCTGCTGAACCACAGAGCACAGGGGACTGAGGGCTGGGGACAGCAGAAAATTACTTGTTGCTATAGCGCAAGGAGGTTTCGTACAAATTGGCAGAGCCCCAGCTGATTGCTTTGCTTAGCCTCAAATTGAGAAGCATTAAGGAATCACATGAACTGGGGCCATCTACCACCCACCTCTCCTCGGAGGTGAGGTAGAGTTGTGCTTGAGGGCTCTGGAGCTTGACAGCAAGAAAACCCAGCTGTGGGGAAAGCTGCAGCACTGTCATTTTGGGGGGTTACAGTGAGGATGAGGAAGGAGCTGGAAAAGTGGGAAGGATGGGAGCAGGGCAGCAGATGGGATGTGCTTGGTACATGGCATAGCCTGTGCCCCAGCACCCCTTGGCTCCACATTCCATAGCAAGTGCACGGCGTGGGGCTGGGCTGCAAGTTTATATTGGTGTGGACTCTAACTCCCAAATGCTATTTACAAGGAAATTGAAGCCCGCCTTCAAAATTAACAATAGATGGCTATAAATCTTACTCAGTTACCTAGCAACTAACACAATAAAATCCTAAGGTTAAAAGGAGAAGGGTTGTTTGGAGATACCTTGGGGAGTACATAATGGCAATTTGCATTCCTGGGTGGGAAGACAAAAAAGAATTTCCTGGGATATTTACAAACCGGTGTATTGATGAAGGAAAAAATGTGAAATCACTCAGTAGGGCTTTAATCAAAATACCTCAGAACTGACAAATACAACAAAAAATAGTAGTAAAATGGCTGTGATAAAAAGCACTTGGAAAATGTATGGTGATCTGCAGAAATGATGGGAGGGTTTTGTTAAGTTGCTGAGCTCACTTTGTGACTGTTTCTGACATCTAAAGTGTGTGTATTGCAAGCTAACAGTGCAATAAATGTTCAAAGGGAATTTGACCGCTATGTGCCTGATGGAATATGCCCTAGAAAAGCCTACGCAGTGCAAAAAACATTTAAAACTGAAGTAACATAGCATGATTCATGCCGGCCTGGGTTCCTGTTATGCACAGCACAGACTGAAATTCCATATCCCCACCTCAAACAGGGGTTTAGGCACAGCCTTTTCTGCCTGCAGTAACTACAAATCTCAAAGATGGAATGAGCAGAAACAGTGAATTGTTTCCCTCCTAAAAGACTCTCATGGGGGCATGTTTACCCAGGAATAAGGAGGCTTGGTGGGAGAGCTATGAAGTAAAATAGATGCCTGGTCCCTAGCATGCCCCTTCATCAGCTGTGGCACTTAGAGGCATCTTTAAGCACTCCTTTTGTTGTTGAAGGGCTTCAGACAGTAATTGTCTAATAACAGTCAGACATTTATTACCTTCAGGGTACTGGATGGCGACAGGCTTCGTGTTGAGTTGCAATTCAACTGCGCAGGCTGCTAGCAGGAGGAACCATGAGGAACAGCCAAATTCACCTTAACATCGAGGAGGGAAGCAATGTATGGGTCCAGCAGACAAAATAGGAGCTGTTTTCTGTCTTCCTCCAGGGTTTTCTGTTGATGGTATTGCTGCCCCAGTGCTGACAGTTAGGGCTAGGCTGTAGGAGGCACCGGGGTATCAGAGCTGATGCTAAGAGCACTCCGCAGGTATTTTGGAGGTGATTTCTCAACACGAAGCACAGATTGCAGGATAGAAGAGCTGGGGCACTTTCCTGGAAAGATTAGCAAAGTTTCCTGGCTCCATACATGAAAGTGTTGTGTCTGCCAGCTAACTCCCTTCCAGAAGTGCTGGGCCAGAGCTGCAGGCAGACTCCATAGTCGTTGGTGGGATGAGTTGTCCCTGTATTTCGCAACCCCTGGTTGCAGCTACTACTGTGGACATGCAGCTCCTCTTCCTGGGTAGTAAGAACTGCCCACTGGGCTTGGATACAAGTGACTTAGTGCTCCTATTGCTCAAGATGATGTCCTAGAGGGGGTGGAGGTCACTGGGAGAGCAGTGTCCTAATAGCATCTCTTTTCCTCCACATACAGCAGTGAGGCACACTACAAATGAGACTCATCAGAGCTGCGAGACTGGGGACAAGCACTGAGACCAGGCAAGCAGAACAGCTCTGCAGCAACATGGGTTTGTTCTTTCCACCTTCTGCTGCCAGAGGCTGAATTTGCTTGAAGAAGTGTATTTATTTGACCAGGAATGCTGAGCCCACGTCAGCCCCTGCACAGCTGACCATGATGGAAAACTAACACAAGAGCCACATTTTACCTTTCCTTGAGCTCTTTGCTTTTAATCGTAATTATTTCTGCAGTACCAGCTACAATGGTGAGCCAGAAAAGAAGAGCATCTCTGCCATTCCAGGGGGCTCATCTCACCGTGCGTGAATGGAGCGAACTGGGTTTTAGACGGGTTTAGTTCATGGGAAGGGCTGAGGAAAGTGTCACCTCAAGGCAGGTTTGGTTAAAAGAGAAATGGGAGGGGAAGATGATATACGGAACAATTTAAGTGACAGCAGAGACAATAATTTGTCAAAGTGTCTGGCATGTATTATCCATGTGTGTCTGTTTCTGAGCCTATTTGATAGCAGTATCTCACACCCCCTTCCTCCGAGCTGAGTCTGTCTCTTTCAAGAGCAAGATCTACGTGTTTCTAAAAGCAAACCTACAAGAACCCCTTTTGAAAGGACCTTTTGTGGTGGCACAAGTAGGGCTGGAGCTGTGCTGCTGTCCCCTGCCCAGGGGGACATGCCAGGATGTGTGCATCATCCCCTCTGAACATGGTGAGAACAAGGGAGTGGGAGTTTATTTCCTGAGAGATCTTTACTCTTGGCAGCTTTTCTGGGGGAGGAAAGAAGAAGAGCGTTCAGGCCAGTGAGATAATGTTTCCCCTCCCTTTCCCAAACACATCCCAGAGATGATGTTCTGGCCTGGCTGTTTCCTTATGTAAATGCAGCATCTGAGCATCCCTAAAATGTGGACTGAGACCTCCTTACTAGCCCTTCATTTGCCCTGGATATCTTGGGCCAGAGGGAAACTGCTGTTTCCGTGAGACATTTAGAAACCTAGAAGTCACTAAGGACCTGATTCCATTGGAGTCTTTGGTATATGAATATTTTATGGCTCTGAGTGGTACATGATTTCCCCAGACCCCTCCCAGACAGACCAGGATGGGAGCAGTGAGCACTCCCCTTATCTGCATCTTCTGCACCCCCAGGCTGAGCCCTTATCTCTTTCACAGAATCATAGAATGGTTTGGTTTGGAGGGGACCTTAAAGTTCATTCAGTTCCAACTCCCTGCCATGGGCAGGAACACTTCCCAGTAACACACTGATGCAAGCTGTGATGCTCAGAGCCTTCCCTGCCTCTTGCCTGCATACTGAGGTGCCCACCAGCGGCTGCAGTATCTGCTGAAGTAATGCTGGAGGGCACAAGCCATGCAGGGTAGCAGGAAAGTTCCATGGAGAGCTTGGGATGGAGGGAGGGGACTAAGCTGCCTTGTTTTAAGCAGCAATTTAGGACCTGCCTCTTTATCAGAAGACTAGAGCAGTGATTCAGTGCAGCCACACCTCCAAGGAATTTACCCTCCGACTTCGACTTACTTTTGCTGTTTCAAACTCATAGCAGATGTCCTCACCAGCCCTGTTATTGAGGGCGCACAGCATCTCTTGCAACAGCAAAGCAATTAAAAAGGATTTGCGGGTCACCTTTAAAGCATTTCCCACAGCACGTTGAATCTTGTTATAAGTCCTGTATCCAATAGTGCTTTTATTTCTGCAGTTTTAATTGGAGTCTTAAATATTCTAAATCTTATGCAAGACACCCAAAATGCTGCAGGTTTTCAGGCTCTCTCTCGCATGATGCTTGTTCCCTGAAACCCCACTGACCTTCAGTGAAGTTAACAGTAACTCATCACCCTGATACTACTGGATCTGACATCAGATACAGCTTATAGGTAGAGATATTTTAATATGAGGTCAAATCTGCAACCAGTTGCCCACTATGTGATGAAATGTGTGTGTATTTGAGATCCTCCCTTGAGAGCTTATAGCATATTCATGCACCACTGTATGAGCTGAGAACTGGGAGAGAAACCGAGAAGGAAAATGGTGAGGAAATTTAGCAGATGGGAGCAACGGAGGGAAGCTGGAGGGGTTTGGAAGGGTGAAAATAGCAATGACAGAAAAACAGAGCCAGGATGGATGTCAGTCTTTTCCAAATGACATGAAGAAAGCCTGGGAAAAAGAACATTTTCTCCATGATAGAATTCCCTGTTTTTTCCCTTTTCCCCCCAACATTTATGGGAGGAAAGGCTGAAAATCTCCCTGAAACTTTTTGCCTAAGACTCTTCAAACCACGCAGCTCTCAGCCTCATTTTTGTCTCCAAGGGAGGAAGAAGATACAAGTGAAAAATCAAAAAAAAATGGGAACTGATGCGGGGGGAGAGAGAGAGAAAAAAAAATCAAAGCATTATGTATTTAACCAGCTGTGAGGTAGCAAGGCAAAGGAACAAAGAGGCGGGCAAGGAGGGGAGGGAGAAGCAGGGTCTGTGAACAACCACAACCAGCGGATGAAGCTGTGAAATGCTAATGGCAAAGCTGCTCCATCCCCACTGGGGACAAGTTCCTGAGGCCCCCTGTGCTGTGTGAAGCATGTCTGCTGCTCCCCCTTCTCTCCCTGTTTCTTTCTGCTCTGCCTTGTGCCAGATGTGCTGTTTGATTGCAAATCCCCAGGGGTATGGGCTGGTTGTTGGCTGTGGGCATCCCTTTGCAGCACACTGTAGACCTAACAAGAGCATGCTGATGTGTGGTGTGGTGGTTGCCCAATGGCCTCACATGTAGCTCAGGAAGGAGCTCCCAGGCTCTTACAGGTGCTTTGTGCCCTGGTCCAACATCCCAGGCTACAAACACATCACACTACAGTGTTTCTGCTGCATCCTAATCATGTTTGTGGACTAGAACTGTTCTCCATGAGGACGGGAAAAAAGCCCATCACGAATCCGGGCTGTTTGCTCCCTGCCTTTGCCCATAGCAAAAGCAGCCCCTCTGACGTGCTCAGGGCAGCAACTTCAGCCCTGCAGAACCCATCCGTGAGCCCTGTTGGATTAACACCCGTGCTCCGGAGAGTAACGAGCTGTCCGAGCGCTGCGCTCCGGAGCGCGGCGGGGCAAGGGAGAGTCGTTAACTCTGGAGCGGAATGATGACAGCTCCAGCGGGACCCGGGAACCGGCGCCGGGGGTGGTGGAGCGGCCGGGCCTTCCCGGGGCGGTGCCTACCGTGCCGAGGGGCGGGGTGAAGGGGCGGGAGCGCTGCGGGCGGAGGGACGGGACGGGGCGGCCGCTGCCGCGCACTCGGGCTGGGCTGCGCTCGGCTCCGCGGAGCGCGGCGGTGCCATGTTCGGCCGCGGCTCCCGCAAGCGGCTCTCCAGCCGGTCGGTGAGTACCGGAATCGGGGTTCTCCCTGCATCCCCCTGCCTGCCCCGCTCCAACCTGTGGATCTGCTACGCCGCCTGCTCGGTCTGCGCCCCCGGTGCGGTGTGTGTGGGTCCCCCTCCTCGCCGCCTTCCAGTGCCCCCTTCCTCCGGGTGCGTCTTCCTCGCTCCCTCCCCTGCCCCTTCTCCCACCCATTTTCCCCATCGGTCCCTCCTTTCTTCCGGGTGCGTGTCCTCTGTCCCGCAGGCGCCCCCCGTCCCGCAGCGGAGGGGCCGGGGCTGACTTTCTCGGTCTATTGCAGCTGACGCCGTCGGGGAAGCCAGAGCGTGGCCAGCCCTGCAACACCTGCGGGGATCAGTGTCCCGGCTTCGCCCTGCACAAGTGGAGGTAAGGCCCGGAGAGGCTCCCGTGTCCCCTCGCCCCGTTCCCCCAGAGGGCAGCGGGATCCCGATGGATCTCGGGCGGCCTCTCCCTTCGCAGGGATTTGCGGCTCGCTCCCAACTCTGCGCATCTGGGGTGTGAATGTGGCTCTTTGAGGAGCACTCGTGTTAATCTTGAACGTGTTCCCCACGCTGGCCGATGCTCTGGATGGGTGGTTTGCCGGCTTTGCCATGCAGCGCGCAGGTCCGCCCGTGCCTGCCGCTGTTGCGGAGCGCAGCAGGATCCGGACCGGGACTGGGATAACTGGTTTGCTAATTACCACCTTGCAGCCCGTCTGCTCCCCGCTGCGGTCAGGGGCTCATCCTGCTGCCCTGGGTTATGCTGGGGGCCAAAACCACCATCACCTGGTGGGTTCAACCTGTGCAGGGTGGGGTGGGAAGAGGGGATTTGGGCTTGAGGGGTCTGTATGGCTTGCACCAAATCACTGCATGGAGCTCCTGTCTCCCCCCATGGTGGGATTTATCCCCTCTGTGATGTCAAGCAGAGATGCAGCTATTGCAATGGACAAGGGGTGTGTAGGATGAACAAGTATTCTTGTCTGTTTCTGTTGTGTCTCTTTACAAGCCGAGCAGTGCCCTGACCTCGTATTAGACCTGCCACTTCTCTCCTCCGTGCGTTTGTGCTGCCAGAAATGAGTTTCCGCTTGTGGGCGATCTGGGACAGGGCAATGTTAAATCTGGGCTGTGGGCTCTGGGAGTTGGTGCACAGACTTAGTAGGCCATGGAGCCCTTGGTGACCCTTTAACCTGATTTTATAGGGTTTAACCTTTTCTCCAGCATCTGCCATGCTTGGTGCTCCTCCAGGCTTCTGCCCTACTCTCAGAGCTGCATCCTAGCTGATTAAAAAGTGGGTTCAAGGAGAGGATGGAGATTGATTTATTCCCTTCCAGTTGTACCTTAAGCTTCAGCCTTTCAAATCATCATTTCCTGGAGCATTTACTCTGAGGGGTGGTAGGACAGGGTCTGTGTGCTGAGGTCTGCCCTGAGGGATGCGTGGTGGCATGTGAGGCTTCACTGTGGTCCCCAGCCCTGCAGGTGCTGGTGGCACATCCAGGTTCATTGTGTCCCAGTACAGACCTTCAGAAGATGAAGGTGTAAATGTGTCTCTTTCATCCTGAGCTGTGGGAGCTGTGGTCTCCTGACACCCTCCCAGGGGCGAGTCTGCCCACAAGTGTGTTAATAGATTTTCAAGGTCACCTCTGAGTTGTCTTCTTTCCAGGGCTTATAAATGGTTTCTCAAACTGTCCCAGGTTACCTGGAGTTGTTGCAGAGCAGCTTTATAATGCTTAAAGTGTCAAGGAGAATTTTCAAATATAGGATAAGAAAATCCATGGTCACCAAAACTTTCTCCTCTGCTTACGAGGTGCTGTGGTTTGTGTTTCACTGTATCAGAGGGTGCAACTGTCCTGTGGCTTTTGATGAATTAAGTGAATTTTGGTTGCATCCCATCAAAGGCCAAGTGGCTCAGCAGAAGAGGCACCCAGGTACTTGGGAGGGCTCAGGTGAGAGTGGTGGTGTGGCTCTTTCCAGGTTGTGCCTTCTTCACTGGCACACTGTGTCACGTCCTGCAAAGCCCTAAGTGCAGGAGGAGGTGGAGCAGGATGCACCAGCCTGTCAGGACCACTCGTAGCTGTCTCCTGGCTACCCCTCTGTGAGGGACCCCTGACCCTCAGAAACCTGCCCTGATTTTGGATAAAACTTCACAGAATCTACCAGCAGCCCTCTCTGAGGAAGGTAGGGCTACCTACCCTGGAGCAGGAGAAGGATGGGAGCCCATTAGGTACCAGTGGGAGTCAGCACCCAGAGTCATTGCAGCTTGTGTGCTCCAGGTTTGCACCCCCCTGAACCAAGTTACACCTTACACCAAGTTACGTTACACTGGGGACTGGACAGGCTGAGAGCTCTCCTGCACACACACATTTAATTGCCTTGATATAAGAATAATTAGGCAATTAAATAAAGACAACCCATTTGCCAGAACACAATTGAGAGGAAGCACATTCATTTTTTACTAACTACTCGTCTATTAAAGCCAGGGACATCTAAGAATGGCAATTATTAATAAGAGTTTTGAAGGTTGAAAATGTGCTCGGGAGGTGTGCCCTCTGTGGTATAACCAGCTCTTGCTGGGGATGCTTAGCACCACCTTAACATGCAGAATGGGCTTGGAAGAAAACAAGGATTTATGAAGAGATTCACAGATTAAGGATGCAACCCCTGATCAATTACCCATTAGGGATCTGTAAGCCTTTTTATAATCCTTTAATAGTAGAGTTTTGCTGATAAATGTAAATGGGACCTTTCTGCTTCAAAGATGGGAACTGGTGATGCACTTTAGGGAGAAGGAAAAGGATTTATAAGCTCGCAGGCACTGAAACCATTGCTGATACAGCACTGTCATGTACATAATTCTGCAGGACTGTGCATTTTCTAGTTACCTGTGATTTTAGGTGTGAGCTGCGCAGCTACTCTGCCAAGCAGGTAAATGGCTTCATTAGACACCAAAGGTTTCTGTGCCTGTACATTTCCTTAAAAGCCGCTTTTCTCAGATTTGAGGGCTGTCTTTAAGCATTGGTTGAATTGATTATTCCTGGAAGCACATAGATGCTTCTTGAGCCAGGGAAACCACTCAAAAATGAATTGTGTTCTGCAGAACTGTTTTCTTTTCAGAATCAAACTGCTCTCTGTGCTGTAGGTGATGTGCAAAAAGATGATGAAAGCGTATTGCTAAGTGACTAAAAAATGTCCCTGGTTTTAGAGTTTGTTTTTTGAATCTTCTTAATTATGCTCTGAAATTATAATCTCAAATTTGAGTGAATTATTCTGTAAAGTGTTGGCATATTTAATACTATTTTGGTGGAAGCAAGGAATTGGAAACACCCTGTGTTACAGACACAGTTAAGCTGGAGCTCTTGTACCTCCTGTGTGCCGCAGACCCCTGCCTCTTGTAGTAAGGCAGAAATTCAATTTTCAGTTTTAAATCATTTAGCCCCAAAGAGGAGAAGGTAAGTGGCTTGTGAATGTGTGAAAATGAGTGAAAAGAATGAAGATTGAATTCCACCATCCTTGGGTGTATAGTCTGCGAGGACGCAGCTATTGAACTATAACCAATATAACCCCCAATTTCTCATGGCCTGAACAGCGAAGTGACTCCTTCCTCTAATCTCATCCCTTTATTTTATGGTAGGCTGTTAGTGAAGTACATAAGACTGCAAAGTTCATCTGTGTGGGCTGCAGTGTGAAGGATGGAAACTGGGTGTACATAACCAAAGCCTCATTCAAAGGTGGCTTTTGTGTGGAAAAAGTGAAATCAAGTTCAATAAAAATCTTCCAGCTCCTTAGGAGCCCAGTTGCTGTTTTCTAATCAGATCTGCATTACATTAAACTGTGTGCCATTCAGCTTGTTAACAAGCTTTGGCATTAAATAAAGCTGTCACTGGAGTTTGGTGAATGAATAGCCATTAAGAGTGTCTTTTGCATAATGTCTTGCTGAGAAAGGCCTTCGAGGGAGGTGGTCCGGGAGGAGGGAGGGAATTTATAACCGAGTCTTGGTGCAATTAGTGTGAATACGCAAACTTTAAAGGTGACAAATGGTTGGCAGCTCCAGGAAGGGAGTGAGTGGCTTTTGCTGCTGTTAAGCCTCCTGTGAAGAACTAATTTTGGAGTTACTCTGGGCAAAGCAAAATTACAGCCTTAGTACTGTATATAAAGTATCGGATCCTTCGTGTTGGGAGATTGGCATGTGTTTAACACACAGAGGCATGGCTTGTTTGCTCCTTGAGAAAGCCTTGCAAAAAAGAATGATACTCTTGCAATTCAACAGACCTCAATGCTCCCTGTTCTCTATCTAAAAGCACCAGCTAAAACTGTAGATGGAGGAGACCTAGATCTCAAGATGGTATTTGCGATCTGGTTTGAGGAAGGAGGATGTACCACCTGGTTTGCAAAGCCTGCAGAGGCAGTGGTGTGCGGCTGATTTCAGAGGGAAGACATTCAGATGCTGTAGCAGATAAGATAACTTTAAAAATAGCATCTGAAAACCTTTGGAGAAGTCTTTGTTGCCATAGTTATTCTTCTGGTTTGCAGAACCATTCAAATAACAGTAATAAACATGACATAAAGATGGTTTACTGTGGTTTTAGTTTCAGTGTGAGATATTTTACATCTCTTCTTGGAGTTTCTCTTTTTTTCTTGTGTATGCCATGTAATCTGTCCCTTAAAATCGTGTTTTAGTTTGAAGGGATGTGCTTCTCTTCACGCATTGCTGTCACACATCATGGTCCTAATATCAGTGTTGTGTGTTTATACAGCACTTAGTGCCTGGCCCTTACCTTCCAAGGCAACTTTATGTGACTATTGACTTAATACTCCTTATTAACACATCAAGTTTTGGTGCCTACAATTGTTTTGAGCATTTATCTGTTCCCGTAGCTCAGCATCCCACTGTAATGTACTGTGGCCAGTGCCACAGAAGTTTGATCTCATTCAGCGTTGTTGGATGTTGGACCATTAGCAAAGACAAGCTTTTTAGGAGAGACCACCTGGGGAACCCAGATGGCACAACGTCACCCAGAGGCTTGTGATTGACCACAAAAACCTATGGGCAAGGCTCATCTGACGGACAAAAAAGAGATGGTGTCTTGGTAAATTAGATGGTTGACCAGAACCCAGAGATGTTTGAGGTTGCTGGGTGATGGTGGGTAAGTTGCATTACTTCTTTCTCTGCCTTGTTGACTGTAGGTGGGGAGTTGCTAGTGGCAGTGGATGTTTGTTTTCTTTTCATGTTTGTCCTGTGCCCATTGCTCTGGATATGTCTGCTCATATGTGGCAGCCTGGATCTGCATTACCTGGCTCTGGCCCTGCCAGTGACGGGACATTCCAGGAGGCTCAGTGTGCATCCCAGGCGCATTTGAGTCTCTGGTTTGATGCACAGTGCCTTAACCAAAGAGCAGAAACAATGATATTTGTAACACAGCACGTGAACAAATAACACTGAATTCTGACATATGTTTCTACTTTAAAAAAAAAAAAAAAAAAAAGAAAAAAAAGTACAGATTATTGCTTCCATATGTTTTCAGCGTGTTTTGTAGGTTATGTACCTTTCACACACGCTCCCAGTTTTTCCCTTTCATGAATAACATGCTTTGTGCCTCTGTCTGCTTTAAGATTCAGATATTCCACACTACCCTGCGTGTTTGTTTGAAAGGCTTTGGAGATGTGAGAATAGCAAAACCTTACCTTGAATGGATTCATGGTTGCATCACTATTGCAGAGAACTGTGCCAGGTTTGGTGGGTTTTAGCTAGTTCTTCGTTTTGCAGTGGGGAAACTGATGAAATAGGTAAAATTCAGCTGGTGTGGTCTGCTCCAGAGGTGAATCCCTGACGAGAGCAGGCTGCTGTCCCCAGGGGACCTGTGCCTGTCCCCAGGGTTGATAAGGAGTCACCTGTATCCAAGGATGCTTTCACCATCTGTAGGGGATGCTGGTCTTGTCTGCTGATTTTTCAAGCCTTTCACAAAAGAGTTAGTGTTGTTAACTTGGGTTTAGGTTTTGTTTGTCATAAGCAGCTCAGAAAGGAGAAGTCATTCTCTCAGGTTACTCATTGACAAAGTCAGTGTCCTTCAGCCTCAGTGCCCAGGGGAGTTGGGTATCCATGACTTTTGAATCTCAGCTCAGGAGGATGCAGGGCATGGACTTTGCTTGGCATCAGTGGCTTCAGCTGACCTGTTTACTCACTCCTGCATGATTAAGTACTTGTATAAGTGTTTGAAAAATCAGGGTCTATTTTTTCTTCGCATTTCCAACCCCTGTGGCAATAGGGAAGTAGCAGGGTAACCGGTGATGGCTTATGCTGCTGTCAACTTTCCCATAGCATCTCTGCTGAGGGGCAGCCAGGCCATTGGAATGGGAGTTTGGGTGATTCTAGTGTCAGGATCAGCTTTGTCTTGCCCAGGGGCAGTTTATGTTTTAATAAATGTCAAGCGCACAGTTGAATTTAAGGAACTCCCAACCCATTTTTTGGCCTGTCCCTTCCACGTCTTCATGCCCTGCTGCTGAAACAGCACTTAGAACAGCCGAGACTGATAAGGTATCCTGTTTGTGTTGGCTGGGAGACACGATATGCACATTAACAGAGCATTACAGTATTGGAGGCAGTGCTGTCTCTGGCAAAAAGCCTAAAATGAATTCTTTAATTTTTTGTCTGCAGTGTATGAAAGAACAGGTGAGGTATGTACTTGTTTCCGGGCAAGCCCGCAGAGCCTGTTTGAAGTCCTTTACAAGCCACTCGGGATTGTATTGCAAGAACTCAAAGGAGTTTGAGACGCTTCTTGATTAAATTTCAGCTGAGCACAGAGCCCTGCTCTGCAGCTGCTTTAAGCGGGGTCGCTCTGCTGCTGGGCTGTGCCCTGCTCCGTCGCTGGCAGAAGCGGGGGAAGCAGACTTTCCCCTAGAGGAAGAGCTCTGTGGGTAGGTTTTCTGTCTGTTTTGAAGCAGCTTTGTGCAATTCCAGTTTTGTGAATGGGGTGAAAAACCACTAATAAGCTGTTGTGGGTTTTGGGGGTTTATTCTGTTTCTGGAGTGATGTGAATGACACTGATGAGGGAGGGGGCAGAGCAGACAAATACGTAAAATTTACCATTTTGCAACTAAATGAATCTTTTTAAAAGTTTGTGGGGTGTTTTTGCACTAAATTTTGGGGACAATGACTACAGCTGTTGCTTGGTATGCAAAGAGTAAAATGTTACCTATTGCGAGCAGGTGGGGTTTGCCATCCTGAAAGCCGAATGGTAGCTGGTAAGTGCTCTCCCAGTGCCTCAGCCATGGAGCATTGCTGCTGGACACTGGCAAAGCACAGCTTCTTTGCGGAAACTTTTGGGATGGAATTCCCCATGACAGACCTGCAAAGCTCAGAGGCAGGTGGATTGGTTTGCAGTGGTACCCATTGGTGCTGGAGGCTGTGGTTATGGATTCGGGTGCTGCATAGCATGTGATTTAGTAGGATGTGGTGAACTGATTTAAGAGCTCAGTGCTGCTGGATGTGTAAAGTCCTGAGCTTCTTAAGCATCACCCTGAGCCCAGAGTAGTCAGTTTTTGAAGCCTCTGACGAGAGGAGGCTGGAAGAGGTTGGAGATGAAGGATCTCATTGGTCCCATGTCACACTAGGCTGAGCTGTCTTCCTTGCCTTTGGCATCCCAATCTGCTTATTGAGTTTTGCTGCCCTGCCACGAGCCTCATCCCTCTTGGTCCCTCTTCCTGGCTCCACAGGAGTGCACAGTCTGCTCTCCCTGCAGGATGCATCCCACCAACCAGGGCATGCAGTATGTGTTCAATAGGGAGAGGAAACTCCTACTCCTTTAATAGAGGATTTGCAACAGGCCTTTGTCACAAGCACTGTATGGCATGAAAGAAAAAGCTCTTGGGCACAAATGTGGAAAGAAAGCCAAACTGGGTGGATAAAGGGTGGTATCCCCAATCCTCAGCTGGAGGACCCCCGAGTGCTCTCCTCTTTGTTACTCTCCACTGTAGAGGTCTCTTCAGTGCTTTCAAGAGTGGTTCTTTGGTTTTGTTCCCATTCTGTTTGTCTTCAAAAAGTCAATCTGCAGCCTTTTATTTTCCAAAGACATTCTCCCCACCCTGCCCAGTAAGCCATTCTTATTGCACCAGTGAGTCACTCTTCAAATAATCAATTGTGTTTTCATTGTATAGCTTGTAAGTCTATCAGC
>JANRGW010004709.1:6319-26899 GCA_024733675.1 Psilopsiagon aymara | reverse complement strand
GCCACAAGTCAAAAACACAGCACTGCACCAGCTACCAAGAAGGGGAAAAATGACTGCTACTGCTGAACCCAGGACACTTGGGAAACATCTCTTGCTGCTCAAGTAAGAAAAAATTTTACTGAGCTAAAAATGCAGTAATTGTAAGTTTTTTGGTTTTGAACGTAAGCAAAGATTGTAGGGAGGTGGTATACTTATCCAATAGGCTGAGGTTTCATAAAGGGAAAACATGAATCATAGGACAGCGTTACATACATTTAAATGTAAGATTGTGTCATGTGTAATCAAAGCAGTGTATAATTTTTTACAAATTTCAGTGTATACAGTATTTGTTCTTCTACCTTATCTCATTTAGCATTTATTTTTCTATTCCCCTCATTAATATCTGTTTTTCAAAAGATGGCTTTGGGAGATAAATTAAGTTCTCTAATGGTAAACTATGACCACTAAATCATATGACTGACTTGCTATGAGTTTGCATTCCAGAATGATCGAGATTAGCAGAGGCACGAATAAAAAAATTTCACTTACAGGTTGGCACATTGTTTTTCATGGCATAAGCTCTGATCTTGACCAAGGGAAAACTGGAAGGACTGAGCCTTACTCATCCACGCTGAGTAAGCTCAGCTTCTAAATACACAAATTTTTCTCTTCTGTAGAAGAAATTCAGTCTGTAGATTGCCTCAAGTATTGTCCTCTGTGCAGCTGGACTTCAGAAAAGCTGATTTTCCAGGATACGTGTTGATATGTGTCTGTGCATTAGACGTCAGGGATTGAGCCCTGAAATGTATATGTGTGCATATACCTGTATGGAAAAGGAATGAAGCGTGACAGCTGCTGGTGACAAGACTAAGGTAGTCTTTCACATGTATACTTTTCTGCCTCAGGTAATAACAGTATTAGAAATGAAAAAAATTACCTAAGAGTGGGATGAAGTGTTTTAATTTTGCAGTGCATAATATGCAGCCGTAGCTAGTAATAAGGGAAATACCAAAGGGATTAAATATTTTTTGAATATCTGATAACCAGACCATAATAGAAAAGATTTAATAATTAGTATTTCATCTGTAGTGCACATCAGTGAAGAGGATTCCAATAAACTTTCTAGTTTCCACTTCCTTAAGCATGAAAGTGAACTGCTGTGTATAAGTAGGTTTATATTTGGGTTTTACTGGAATGATACATTGATAGCAACACACAGTTTATAGACTTAAAAAGCAGCAGGAGCTTTCAAACCTTTTAGTAATTTTTAAAATTATGGAGGAAAGTAAATAGTATCTGTGCCTACTGAAATATGAGGAGGTGGGAGTTTAAGATATATTCTTGCCTAACCCAAATTCTGAACTATTCATAAATCAATTACCAGCAGAAATGTATTTTTATTTCACTCTTGGTGGGAAAACATTCTGTTATAGGATTTATAATAACCTTTTATATTGATCATATAAGGTGCATTCTTAATCCTACCAGAACTGAATAAAAAACAGAGTATGGCTAGGGAAACCAAGCAGGAAGACTAACTAGCTTATTTTGAGGAACCTTTTTTTTTCTTCTCTCATTTAGCTATCAGTTTATTAATAATAAATATTGTACAACCCAGTCCAGCATATTGCAACTACTCTGTCCTAAAATGCTCTTACAGTTTTTCATGAATTGTCTAGTGGTTGCTGTGGTATTTTTCTGGTTTTTTAGAATTATTGTTAGTGGAACTGTGTTACTTTCACAATAAGTACTGTAGGAGAGGGGGAAGCATTCTGACAGATCTTGGAGAAAAGCTTTCCCTGATTCTTCCCTTATGAGTTTATAAAGGCTATAAATGTCAAATAAACTTTTATACAAATGAAAATGAAATTGCAGCAGATTATGAGGAAGATAGAGATTATTACTTGGACACTGACTCATTAATTGTAGTGAAATAGTCCAAAATTTTCTTTCATGCAGCATGTGAATGCCTGAGGCAGACATGTGATACAGTTTGGATGAATTATGCTTGGGCAGTGCTTGTATTTTTCCCCCATTGCTTATAACTGGAGCTGAAGGTGATTAGTGTAGATTCAGAGATGTAATTTCTTGACATCTTGAGCTATGAAAGATGGATCCCAGCATCTGCTGCTGTTAACTATTGGTGACATTTTGTACCATTCCTTTTTACTACCCCACATAAAATCACTTTTCAGCAGACCTCCTTTTCTTCCATATTTTTATTAGATGGGTTGGCAGTGCATGAATATTCATTTCTACTACAACCAAGGAACTTTGCAGTTCTGAGAACAGTAATTATTAGCTGTGACTCCAAAGACAGATTCCAAAATATCACCAGCTATTATTATTTTGTCCAAAGCCTTATAAATGAGATACTTTCTAATTTCTAAACTTTTAATGAAGGATTTTTTTTTTTTTTTTTTTTTTTTTTTAATATTTTCTGTGCTAGTGAAATGTGCATACTGGTACTGGATCATTTGGCAGCACCTTTTTGATGCTCAGTAACATTTGCTGTTCACCATCGATACAGTGGTTTCACAGGTTTCAGATCAGACCTGTTCTCTGTTTACTTATTGCTCAGTGAACATGAGATTAAGCGTCCAATAATCAATGAGAGAATTTTCTTAAACTGGTGTTTTATTCAGTGCATTCAAATCAGTGCTGTCACTTTAATTTTTTTTTCCCTGAATTATTGATTTTCTATATTTTCTGTGGCTTAGGGACAGCCAGTGCCTAGATGTGATCTTTCAATCCTGCCAAGCAATTTTTCTTGCACTGGAAAACCAACTTACACTTCCTAAAACATGGTTGCTGGTTTCTTTTGTATTATTTTTAAATTCTTATGGCATGTCTGAAATAGTATATTACATACTCTAGTTCTGGCCTCAAATATGAATTCTGATTGTGTTTGCTGATGCGGCATGGGCTCAGAAAGCCAAAAGTACTGATGTTCATCCTTGTGCTTTGATTTTGTCTGTGGCTCACGATTTGGTTTAGGGTGCTAGATAATATACTATACTATATATTATATGCTATACTTTATATTTGAATATATTTATATACTTGGTACTATATTTATCTAATCAGTATTCTGGGGAATTTGAGAATGAAATATGGTTTAGAAACTTTGAAATATCTTCCAGCATATCTAAATCATGCTCTATGAACAACTTCCCTACCATCAGTGACCAAAGTTACCCCAATTAAACTAAAGGTCCCTACGGTTTCTAGCCAAAACTAAATGAATAACCTTTTTCATATTGATTTTTATGTCCAGGTGCATTATAAAATGCTTGTTTCATATAAGCCTACAAACAAAACTGCTGTATGAGATAATGATGAATGTTGTTGAAAGAGGAGCTGTTAGTCTCTGCCTATCTGAGAGCATGCAGCTCAAAAGTAGCACAAAGTGTGGTTGAACTGCTTTGTGGTCTTCCAGTGGTGGTGTCTCGTGACTTCTCTGTTTCTGTTAGAAACAGTTAATTACAGCAGCTATAGCAACAGCTGGAATATCTACTATCTTTAGTACATAACAGAGGTCTACAAGAATGCTGGAGAGGGACTTTTTATAAGGGCATGTAATAGTAGGACAAGGGAGAATGGCTTTAAACTGAATGAGGGTTGATTTAGATCAGATGTTAGGAAGAAATTCTTTGCTATGAGGGTGTTGAGACATTGAAACAGGTTGCTCAGAGAAGCTGCAGCTGCCATATCCCTGGAAATGTTCAAGGACAGGTTGGATGGGGCTTTGAGCCATGACAGGGGAGTTAGACCTAAATGATCTTTAGTGTCTTGCAACCCAAACCATTATATAGCTCTATCTATCTGAAGCAGAGCCTGTTGTAGCCTAACCTTGACATATGCCTCTTTGAAAAATCTTTAATGCTTTTTCAACACTTTTTCCTTAGCAGAACGAGACCTGTCTGGAGCAAAGTTGTAGGAATTTGAAAAGAGATACTGTTGCTGTTAAATGCATCTCAACATTTTATAGTTACTTTGTGCTGTTTGTGCTGTAGTGTCCCTCACAGTACATATGCAGTGTATAGCACAATTCTGTTATATTCTGCACTCTCTCCATGTCATTAAAAAAAAAAAAAAAAAAAAAATTTGCTGTTACTTTAAATTTTTTAGGAGGACCAGACATTAAATAGATTTCAGTTGAAACCTCTACCAATAGAAAATGAAGAAATCAAGAGTTCATTTTGCAGAGATCGTTGGCACATCTAAGGGGAAAACTACAATCAGGCTTCATTTTTTACCCAGGCTCTTGCTTATCTACCTTTTTTTGTCTGCTCATATGAAATCACGTTTGATATAATAAATGTTTGTTTATTTAAGTACTGTGAACAGTTTTCTGCTTGTCTCTGGCCTGTTCTGAAAACAAAACAAAAGAATCTATTTTTAGCATGTTCTGATTGTATTAAATCAGGGACTACTGCAGGTAGTTTGGGGTATTGCATATGCACATCAGTGGTGTTACTCAAACTTCTCAATTACCTCTCAGAAAACACCTTCTGTGGTTTCTTGGTGTCTGTTTTGCAGTAAACCCAGATGAAAGTGGACTGGTTTGGTTTTGAGAGAAATGTCCTGTGGAATGATGTTTTTTACTGAGGGTATCTGGCTGTGACGGGAGTTGTGGAAAAAAAAAAAAAAACCGATAACATGTTCAGGCAGGCAAACCATTAAGATCTGTCCTGAAATCTTCTTTAGCAAAGCAGAATATGCTGGAAAGTGTGAATAGAAGTAATTTCAAAGTGTTAGTTTGCAGAAAGATGCTGTTTAATTTGTGGAGTCTTTGAAGGGAGTGGGAATGAATGGGCTTATGAGAGCTGACATAGAGAGGCTAGCTGACCTAAGGAGTCAAAAAAATACCCAGAAAGGTACAGGAAATGAAAAGCATCCACTACAGCCCCCTGCCAAAGAACTCAGGCAGAGCTAGAGATGAAAAAGAAAAAAAGAACAATGTTTAGGGAGCATAAAAAATAAGTGTGAAGTGAAAGCTGAAGCAATGGGGCAGCAATGGGTAGCTGAATGTTGAAAGGCAAGTCAAAAATAACCTTGTGTGTAACATTGCAAGAAGAGATGTATCTGCAAAACCAGAATAATTCAAAATACCCACAAGTGATTGTAGATGATACCTGATACTTAAAACAACTTTCTCTTTTTTACTGTGTTTGATAGCTGCCTTTTAGGAAGCAAATTGTAAATATGACATTCTTTTTTCAGGTCCATACATTGCTGAAAAAAAGCACCTTTCTGACTGCTGCTTGGAAGCAGATAAGGACTTATCTGGAGCTCAATATGGAGTGCTGAGCAGCAGAAGGTGCTTTGCACTGGAGTGACATTCTCTCATTTTCTCTCAGTACCTTGGAGATAGTTAGATTCATTTGGGGAATGGAAGACTGGCTTTTCAAAAGACATAAGGAAATTAATTGAGTGCAAAGATGTGTGAAGACAATGGGAGCTCTATACTTTTTTTTTTCTGGATTCTGTATAAAGATATGCTTTACTGGTTGCTGAATTTGACTTTCTAGCTCCTTCTCAGAAGAGGCACAGCTTTCTGATGTTCCTGTACAAACCTACATGGATGATTAATACAGAAATACTATGCTTAATGCTGAAATGTTTAAGAATGCAGTAGTGTCTTTCTCTTCCAGGGTGTAGGATGACTTGAATTAGGATATTACTGTGTACATGGCCATTGAGTAACCATTTAGAAGAGGGAGGTGAGACTCTGTGGGCAAGCTACAGCTGTGCATTTTGTCTAATTTAGTAAAATTGCCTCCGCTCCCTGCTTCTAGGAACTGCATACCTTCTGTGTTTGTCTTCCTTCCCTCATTCACCTGTATAGTCATGGACCAGAAAGTCCCATTCCTTCCCGTATTCCTGCATTGTTCTGGTCTGCCTGCAGCTCCAGCTCACACTCCGTACTTTTGCCTCCTGACTTAGGCAATCACGGGTAGCTAGAGGGACCATGGAAATGACAGACTGCATAGCATTCTACAGTCTACAGTGCACAGTATGGTTCTTACAAGTATGGTAAGGTAATCAGTGTCCTTTACTACTGCTTTTGGCATGCTTTGCTGTCTCTACTCCTAGATTAAATTTCAGTCCCTGATTCTGATGTTGAACTCTAGGCTCAGAAGAACAAGACATCTCCAAAGGTGCATTGCATCATCAGTGACATTTACTGGGAGAACTGGACCCAGGGAGAAAAGAACAACTGTTTGCCAGGCATCACTATGATTCCACTTTTCCTGATGGTGAATATGATACAAGCCCCACCTTTTTACAGAAGTCCTCCCATAACACAAATCAGAATTTCAATCCTCAAATGTATATTTAAAAACCATTTTTGATTTGTGTTATAAAGTTATTATTTCTGAGGCAGTCACAAAAGGCAGACCTCTTAAAATAGTCTCCTGTTTCCCCCTCATGCTGACAATAAACTCCAAAATAATTAAAACCGGAATTAAATTAATGTTGTGTTTTTCCTTGCTCTCCTTGTAGTGTTTTGTTTTGTTTTTGTGTTTTTGTTTAGGTTTTTTTCCTCAGTGCTCTTTAATCTTTGGAGTTGGAGTACCCAGGCAGTTACAGGCAGAGTGACTGAGGGCAAGAGAGCTTTTTTGTCTTTCCAGCTCATACTTTACAGAAATGAGTTTTTGGATTTGCGAGCATAAGGGAAGATGAAGTACATTGTTTTCTTTGAGCTTTCATCCTCTTGTAAGAAATTATGAGCAGCTA
Organism: Psilopsiagon aymara; assembly: GCA_024733675.1. Lineage (NCBI taxonomy): Eukaryota > Metazoa > Chordata > Aves > Psittaciformes > Psittacidae > Psilopsiagon > Psilopsiagon aymara. The sequence goes on along the minus strand of JANRGW010004709.1, from coordinate 20,176 downwards.
TGGTGCTTACAAAACTGTTACTTCCTGAAAATTTTCTAAAGCAATAGAATATAATGAAGTAATTTGCATATACTGAGCCACTCATCAGCAAGGTGAAAGAAAAGTCCATGATATTAATGAATATTTTGTCAAGCTGATTTTTTTCAACAATCATCACTAAATTAGAGTGGTTCCATTTGACACTTGAATACCAAATTTAATTTTGCTTTTGAATGAGGGTTGTTCATCTCACTTAAATCTCTTTAACAACTAGCTACTTTTTTATTTATTTTTTTATTCGGAGAGTGTGCAAAGTTGAGAACTGAGGTCATTGAAATTCTCTAACATACAATGTGGATTTGGGGTCAGTTAAGGATTTGAACTATGTCTATGTAACAGGAAGTCACTATCTATGTTCAGCTCATTGATAGGTAGGGGTTTCACCTTTCCTTCAGCTGCTTTTATCAAACAGTATATGAAAACTAATTTGTTACTCTTTGGGGCCCAATGATGAATACCTCCACTGTACTGAGGCTTGTAACAGTGATTTTATGCATCTCAGAAGGACATGCAGTAATGCTCTGAGAACAAAATGCTCTTTTTTCTTTATGAAAAGAAAAATCCAAAAACCTGAAAACACGAATCTGCCCAACTGAGGGTGCATTTCAAAAGCAAAATTTTGCTAACACAAGGGAACTGGTCCATCCAAACTATGCACATTTCTCATGAATGGAAACCTGCTACAGGTAAGATCAGTAATTAGATGGTTTTCATTCACTTCTCTGAGTATTATTTAAAAAGCTTATCAATGTTGGTTTGTTCTTTAATATATCTCATGAATTGCTACTGGAATGCAAAAATGATAGCATATCTTATTCAGAAAAACAGGAGAGTTATACATATAAAGTCAACAGAGACTCATAAACGTGTCCATCATATTGGAAAAGTCGTGGGAGTCAGGTGAAGCTCCTGATGACTGGCAAGAGAGAAATATAACCCCCATTTTCGAGAAGGGGAAAATGGAAGACCAGACAAACTACAGTTTGCCCAAAGAAGTGGTAAATTCTCCATCTGTGGCAGTGTTCAAGGCCAGGTTAGACAGAGTCTTGCGAGACATGGTCTAGTGTGAGGTGCCCCTGCTCATGGCAGGGTTGTTGGAACTAGATGATCTTAAAGTCCTTCCCAACCCTAATCATTCTGTGATTCTACGATTCTAAATGCTGTTTGGGGGAAAATTAAGTTCTTTATTTTTTTTAATTTTTTTTTCCTGTGAAAAATAGAGTCCTAGGGTGTTACCAATTAGGATTTGGTGCATTTTTGCAATTTATCTAAGTACTTTTCTTGTCATTAATAGAGATTTGTTGTCTTGGAAAATTGGACTGGCTTTCTTTGTTTTTCTATGTACTTTTGGCCTACCTCTGGGCAAAGAAGATATTTATGATAGATTTGTTTAACTTTTTGATCTGTTAAAATTGTAATGCCCCTGGAGTTTGCAAAAAATGCAATAACAGTTTATATCATCAAGAAAGTACTACATCTATCCTAGTTTCTTTCAAGGGTAATGGCACTTTCTATTATCTCTGTCAAAGTATTACTGTGAATTATTTGAATGAATGTAGCTTTTTCTTTTTTCTTCTTCTTTTTTTATGTTCATAAGCAGGTCCAAAATTTTATGGAAACAAACACTACTTGCGAGTGTTTGTCAAAGAGCAAACCCATTATAAGTTGTGGATTATTTGCAAATAGTCTGAATTCTCTGTGATGTGACTGGTCACCTCACTGGCACTACTTTTTCTTTCCCAAATGGAAGTACCTTTTAAATTCTGTGATTTATTAATAATGGGGAATGCAAAATCCTCTGTTGTATATGCAAATATACTTGTTTCTGCATATGAAAAGGGACTAGGGGAGCACTACTAGAAATAAAAAAACATTACTACAAACAAAAAAAAAAGTCCTATCAAACAGCTTTTCATATTCAAATAGACGTCTGCAAGAACATCTTCATTTTCTTGGAATATCCATGGCCAGATGAATTATGGATTCTAAGTGTACCTCCTGTTTACATTCCTCATTTTGTATAAGTCAAGATGTTGAATTGCATTAAGCTGCTCTTGCAAGCCTTTCTTTTTAACTTACAAAATGAACCAGCTTAGCCTCCTTATTCACCCCTACACTGCTCCAATTATATGTTAGTTATTAAAAAGTTTGTGATTTCTAGCAGCTTTAGAAAACCCACAGATGTTGTGGATCTAAGTGTTTTCTTTTGTACAGGATCAAAAAGCTGTGTAAGTGGGGATGGAGAGCTAAGTGTGGGAAGAAGGCTGATATAGGAAGATGCCTCTCAGCTTATAACGGTTATGTTCCTTCCATGCATGTCAAAGTGTCAGAAGTGTGAATGATATCTTGCCCTGCCAACAGCAAAATCTGAAATGAAATACGCATTCATTACTATTGCTGTCTTATACAATCACTCCTGGAACAATAGATAAGGATGGCATGTGTCCAACTTGGATAACAAACTCTTCTCACATTTTCAGCTGAACTAAAAAACAAACAGAAAATGATTTTTAAAGGGATTTTAACCTAATTGGTAACGTCCCCAAATGAATATTCTAGTAGATTCTCTACACACAAAATTGTTTCTTTCTTTTTGGAATAGTTATGTGTAAAGGTTCTTGGGACTGGAAGAGCCAACAAACCTGCTTAGAAAAACTTTCATTTTTGAAATCTAGACTTAAGCTCTATAGTCTCTCGCAGTCCTCTTAATACTTTGCCTCCTGTACACCTCTCAGTCTAACTGGAATCTGCATCAACCTAAGGGGACAAATGAGGGACCATTCTTACAAGAGTATGTTTATGACTAAATCTTATAGAGCATAACTGAGATTGAGGCAATGTGGTTCTACAGAAATTAAGAAAATAAAATATTTCTCAAAACCAAAAAGCCTTCCTATATTCTTTTTGAAACATTTTATGGGAAAGTATATCTTAAGATGATCAGGCCTGGAATATTAAAATGAATTCCATGGAGTTGAGTCTTGTGGTAAGAAGACAAATGACATGATCAGTAAAATGATAGGTAACAAATTGTGGTTTTATCAGTGGCCACAATGCATACAAGACCAAAGAAAAACATGCCTATTGTAAACTACCAGTGTGATGATCTGTATTGATTGACCATTGACAACAGAGCACCACCAAGTACTTCCTCTAGTACAGGCGTTCTTCCAGGCCACATGTATTAATACCATCAAGACACATAAATAGGTATACAGTTTTATGCTCTTATATTTTTTTCTGCTGAATAGAGAACAGAAAATAAGCCACTACTTGTACTCAGAGGCTACAAAAGGCACATATTTTGTAAATAAGGAAAAACAGAATGAGAGCTCAAACTATCCTACTAGATTTGGGCGGAGGGGGAGAGGCATGTTGCACAAATAAAGGCTTCTACTAATTTATGGGACAGTGTGAGGACCCAGGGCAGGGTCAGCCTAATTTAGTCAGTCTGAAAAAGTATTTAGGGTGGTGTTAACAGGGTCAGATTTATTCTACTCACAGCTTGCACTGAGGAAGTTTCATCACTGAGCATAATGAGGCAGGGAACCTTATACTCTCTCTTCCTGTGCTTAATGTCTATGCTTCTTAGCTTATGTTAACGCTATATACTGAAATCCCTAACCTGCCAGACAACAATTTAACCTCTGCCTCCCACAAGGGTTTTGCTAATAATACTCAGAATCACACAACAGAAAATGCATCAAGGGTTCCAGGATACTCTCAGTCCTTGCCACTTCTCCATGGAGGGTCCAGCAGTATGCTCCTCTTGTCTACTTCATGTGCAAAACCTCTCTGCTTTAAATTCGCATTGCTGAGATGGCAAGCCTGGTTGTTCTGAGAATTTTGTGTCATTCTGCAAGATCTGCACTTAGAAACTCCTACACTCATTCCAGCAAGAGACTTGAATAATAACAAGAAGTGATAAATTCCTTCCCCACCTTGTTTTTTACTTGTAGAATTTAAAGCCTTTACTCCAACTGTGCTAAGTGCCTTGCATAAAAGCATGAAAGGGAACAACTTGTACCTTATAAGAAACAATTCATTTTAACAATTCTGGCTGTGCCAGAAGTCTGTGGAAGAGGTGGGAACTGAACTCGGCTCATTTGAGACTTTCTCAGAGTACTGTAATTATAAGGTCAAGTTTCCATGAGGATGAACACCAAATTTTGTATTAGAAATTTCTTCTTTTCCATTTTTTCCAAGGCAATTTCCCCTTCAATTCCCATGCAAGTCTCACTTATTACAAAGTTCATTGGTGATTTATTGGTCCTCTGTCCATTCTGCAGGTTTAGAAAATTTTGTTTTGATGCGCTTGATTGTTTGTTTGTAGATTTCAGGATTATTTTAAAGCTTGTTGCCATTTTGGGTCACTTTGAAGAAATTCAGCAAATAGACCAGAGAATACATCAGATAAATAAAATATACTAGCAGAATATATTCTAGACAATATAGAAACTTTTTTTCCTACTTGCTATAACAGAAGGATGAAAGTGAAATAATTTGCCCAAATTCCTACATCATTTACAGCATACTAATTTACAGTTGCTGCTTTTCAAACAGTCAGAAATGGTATTTAATTTATCCTCTTTGGAGGCCTGATTGGTCTGTTGAAGAATTCCCACATATATGAGTACATCTGGATTTTCCAGTAACAGATTCCTTGCCTCTATATGTAGAAACACTTTCCATCAGTGATGATGGCGACAGTGATGTTCAAAGGGTCCAAACCTGGCATATTCTTTGTTTCCCAGAATCACTCATCCTTTTAGCAGGACAGTCCTGAAAAGTTTCTAGTAACTCTGTTTAGTGTGTTCTTGGTTAAGAAATATAACAACTGATCTGAAAGGAGAACATTGTCAATCAGAAGGACAATACTGAAATGGAAGAGGAGATTGTGAAATGTCTTGGACATTTTCCTCCTGCACCTCTGAGCAAATTCATCCAAAACCCTCTTGAGGTTCCTTAGGAAGGACAACTGCCAGAATGGATTGTGAGAGAATCAACTCAACTTACTGTGCTTCTGCTGAAATCCTGTCCAAGGCTTTTAATTTATTCAATTTTAATTTATTAACTGTTTATTGCCTCACATACAGTTTTGTCAGATTCTTCAGAATCCTCTAATGGTTTGGGTTGGAAGGGATCTTAAAGCACATCCAATTTCATCTCCCTCCCACAGCCAGGGACAACTTCCACTAGAGCAGCTTGCTCCAAGCCCTGTCCAGCCTAGCCTTGAACACTGCCAGGGATGGGGCAGCCACAGCTTCCCTGGGCACCCTGTTCCAGTTCTTCAGCACCCTCACGGGGAAGAGCTTCTGCCTAAGAGCTCATCTCAATCTCCCCTCTGGCAGGTTCAAGCCATTCCCCTTGTCTTGCCCCTACAGGCCCTTGTAAAAATTCCCTCTCCTCTGGACTCGCTTCAACAGGCCTTTGTACTGATATTGGGGGCACAAGAGCTGAACATCATACTCCAAGTGGCATACTCCAAGTGGCATACTTGATTTATTTATTCATATAGGTGCTTATTACTTTTTGAAAATATATGGTGTTCTATAATATGAAACTTCCATTTACAGTTGGAAGTTTTGCTATATCACTAGGGTTGCACTGTATTGCAAAGTGGTTCAGCTCTACAATGAGCATGTATGCAATGCAGAAATAATCTTTCCCTCCTTAGCATAATCATGGTGTATATCCTCTTCAGTGGCCATGAAGAGATCTGTGGAAAGAAAGAGATCTGAAGAGAAAAAAAAAAATATCATTGAAAAGCATTACTAATTTTACTGACATTATGAATAACAGAAGGGGCTTCAAATCATTTAAGCACTTCTCTAACATGAATTCTTCACAATCGCCTGTGAGCAGCTATAGCGAAAGATTCCAATAGGCAGCAAGACAGCTTTCAACTGTGCCACAACTGGAAGATGTTTTGAAATCTCCCAACTTGCCTCCTAGGGGTAAGGTCTGGGAATTTTATGTCTTTGATTTTAAATAAGTTTCAGACCTTTGGCTTATCGTGGACTAACAGAGCTCCATTGAAGTCCAGCACAGCATCAAAGGCATTTATATATGTACAGATACAAATAAATAGCACAATTTTAAGCAAAAATACTTTCTTTGAAACAGATCAGTCCTCACAGACACCATCTCTCTTTTACTTAGTTTTGAAAGTATGGAGCTAAACCTGCAACTTGCATGTAAGTGATGCAGCATCACTGTTGCGGTGCTGTTTCAGATTTATCCCAGTTGACAAATTTCATGCCTGTTTGAAGAATGTCAGGAGGAAGGTTCATCCTGTTATAAGCATTTAGAGATGTAAGTATATCTTCCTTTTTAGCATCACAAATGGCTGTTGGATAATTGGAAGTTTACTTGTATTTGTATTATTGTATCAGGGGACTGGAGCACCTCCTGTATGAAGATAGGATGAGAAAGTTGGGGCTGTTCAGCCTGGAGAAAAGAAGGCTGCATGGAGACCTTACAGCAGCCTTTCAGTATCTGCAGGGGGCCTATAGGGGTGATGGGGAGGGACTCTTCATTAGGGACTGTAGTGAGAGGACAAGGAGTAATGGATTCAAACTTAAACAGGGAAAGTTTAGATTGGATACGAGGAAGAAATTCTTTACTGTAAGGGTGGTCAGGCACTGGAATGGGTTGCCCAGGGAAGTGGTGAATGCTCCATCTCTGACAGTGTTTGAGGCCAGGTTGGACAGAGCCTTGGGTGATATGGTTTAGTGTGAGGTATCCAAGCCCATGGGAGGGGGGTTGGAAATAGATGATCTTAAGGTCCTTTCCAATCCTAACTATTCTATGATTTTATGATTCTTAGCATCCAACCCAGGTGTAAAGAGACAGAGATAAATGGATCTGTTGTTTTTAATTCACACACTCACTTGTGACTTTCATCTCTACCTGAAAACCTCCTTAGGCTATCTGTTTCCTGTTCCATCTATTAAAAAGATCTTCTTCTATCCAGATATTAATTTTATTGTACCTTTTAACAGAAGTCACTCCCCCTGAAATATGGAATTTGCAGAGTATGAATCACATATATCATTAATATCTGGTTTAAAAGTAAAATAACCTTTTTAATTGTGAATGTTCAGTAGTTCTTGTATGAGTGGAAAATCTTCCGTCAAGAAAAGTAAAAAAATATCCCTCCATATGCAAAAAGAGGCTGTTTAATTTCCCATTCCAAGAAGTAATGATTAGATAAGTTATGTGAAGTTAAACAGTGAAAGTAGAGAGCAAGATGGAAATGGAAAAGGTGTCTTTTAATATGGAACTTTTTCTATCCTAATAAGCATCTTGATGGACTTCCTTGCTCAAGAGTGCATATAATGTGCAGTACATCACCTGAGAGAAGTTTTCTCATACTCATATTTTACAGAATTTCTTATGCCATAGGGAGCACCATATTCCCCAGTGACATAAGGTATGTCACATTGTTGGAAATACAGCAGATGAAAAGAAAATAAAAATGGCAGAGTAGTAGAAGAGGTGCCTGCTACTTTGGCATTTTCTTATATTAGGGTGCACAGAATCTGGAAGATTGAAGTACCTTGCCAGTAAGAAGGAGGGCTCCAAAAAAAAAAAGCAAATAGTACACACAAGAACTTTGTAACATGTGTAATGATGTGCTTGAGACACATAAGAAAAGAAAGAAATCATTATCTTACCTCTGTTGAGTGCAAGGTCTTATAGTGAGTATGCCAGTACTCCTGTTTGCTCTATAATGTTATTTAAGTTTATTCTATAAGGCTAACCAGTGTTGAGTTTATGTCAAGGCACCCTTGATTACTATTAGCATTAGAGAATTTTAGTCATGGGTACTGGACCTGAACGGACCCCAGATTTCAAAGCAAAAATCATACTGACTGAGCAGAAGTTACATTGCTGCCTGTCTTGTTTCAGCTTTTTCTCTATCATGTTATGTTGCCACCTTTGCTGAAGAAGTGAAAGTATCTCTTTGTCTTTCTCAACTTCTGCTGTCATGGTTTGGCCAGTGGATTGGCCAGTGGAACATGAAAACCTGGCTCTTTCTCACACCTGGAGATAGTAATATGTCCAAACCCAGTCCACTTGTCTCTATTAATTTAGCTTAGTTGTGTTACTGAACTGATTTCAACCATCATCACAAGAGTGATGTGCAACACAATGTAATTTCTCTCCTATGCTTTTAGGAAGCTTGGTAATTCAATGAAAATGGTAAGATTTTGTTTAGGATTTTGTAGCACTGCTGAATATACTTGTATGGGATTTGCTGGCACTCTTTTGCCTTCATAAGCTGCTACCACTATAACAAACTATGGGATAACATAGCCCTTAGATGGTGTAAATTTGCTGAGATTATTTGAGGTCAGTGGACCCACAGTATCTTGTATGGAGAGGTAGGCTGTGCTGCTTGGGGTATTTCCTCCTGTCTCTGCTTCCTCAGAATATCTGATATCAACCAATATCAATCCTGCTTCTGGTGATGGTGATAAACAAGAGATTTTACTGGTTCTATCAGCTGCCTTTGGCTAAGGTATAAAGTGGGAAACAGGGAGAATTGACTGTTTGTGAATGAAATATTTCTATGCAGTAAAAAATCTTTTCTGTATGTGTTTTATCCTTACTGCCTCCAAATGGTGTTTGGCCTGCATTGCCAAAAATTTCTGATGAAATTATTTAATAATACATCATCACTAGGATTTGTAATTTAGAAGAATTATTTTTGTCATTTCAGGATAAGGTATTTGGTGGATTTCTCTACTTGCTCTGCCAGAATGCCAGTGTTAGTTAGCAAAAGGAACAAATAAAAAATTTAAAACTTCACACTTGAAGTGGAGTTTGCTTTTTTGAACTTGTCCAGAGCAACTGAGAAGTTCAAAGGAAACAGCTCCTACAGGTGAAAATGAAACCTTTGAAATAATCACTGATTCTGTTAGCTTGCACGGATAAGAGCTCTTACAGCTCAGCTTCAGCTACCTTCATGTGCACGGCATTTGTCCCTGCAGGAAACAGATGAGAAGAGTCAGAGGCAAGCAGAATTTGACAGAGGATGAAAAGGCGAATCTCCAAACTTGTTGCTTGGTGTGAGGCTGCTTTAATGCTGCAGTTGGCTCAAGAAATACCAGGTTCTTTGAGATGGAGAAGGCTTGATATTAAAGTAAAAAGATAAAAAGATGCAACCTTCTGTTTAAAATTCCATCCATGGGTTTGTGATTCTCTGTCCTATGTATCCTGTCTTCTAAACAGCCTGTGTACAAGACTAGAGAGTTCATATCTGCTCTGATGTAAATAAAAAGCTCTGAAGTGATCATTCTTCACTTTAGTTAAACCTGTGAAAAAAACCCACCAAAATCTATCATACTGCAAACAGAGAGCACTTGAAGGTACTCTATGACATTAATGTGCAGAAAATAACAACGTTATCCTTGCAAATATCTTAACTGGAATCACTATTTTCTGGAAATGTTGCGAAGCTCTTCCTTCCAGGCTCTCTTTCTCTCTATTCCACATATTTGCCTATTACATGAAGTCAGACTTCAAATGTATATTCCCTGCTCTGAAATATTCTGCTGTGCTGAGATGGAAAATCAAACAGAAGAAAAGTTTTGATATTCTGTGAACTGGTCCAGTGCTGGCTGGAGATATTTGGCGCCCTGCTGAAGAGTCTGTATTATTAATAAAGTATCTGAAAACCATTCTGTGAAGGGTGATAGAAAGATTCTGATTATACTTTCACCATCTCTTTCTCAAGTTGTTTGAGGGGTAACATTTCCTAAGATTACAATGCCTGAGAATTGTTTTTCAGCTAGGTAGAGAATGCAGTGAAACCTTTCACTACTGTGTGTTGTGTACGTGCCTCAGAGGAACATGTTAGATCAAACACAGGGCCATACTGCTATGCAAATGTATACAACTTCCAGATTGTAGCTGGCTCCTGTCCAACCACTTTGGAGTATGTGCAGAATAAGTTTTTGTCTGCCTGAAAACCACAGTGTAGGCATAACCATTCTCCTGGATTTCTGCTTGCTCTCTTTGACTCAGGAAACTGCTTTCAAACCCCCATGCAAGCTGTGAAAGGCAGTAGCTGAATGTACTGCAGTGACCTTTTCAAAGCTCTTCCACAGCTCAATTGATTTCTTAACACTTCTGGCTTCAGCTTCTGGGCTGTGAAGTAGGGGCAGGATGCCAGCTAGTAAAAATTATAGGATGTTGAAAAGGTTGAATCAGTCCAGTGTCTTCATAACCATCTTTAACAAATGTTGTTAAGCAAAGTAGTTCTGGTTTTTTGTTCTACTGCTGTAGACAGCTGAAAAAAAAAAAAAAAAAAAAAAAGCCTTTTAATGAATATGCATTATTGCAATAAGAACAGAAAATGGCACATACACTTAACCTTCTTTTTATGATAATTTGAAGACTGCACTCTTGTGGTCCTCCTGACGTGATATACCTGAGCTGCAAAGTAGCTTTTGCATAGCTTTTGATCTTACAAAAGTCTTTTATGAGTCTGATATGATTTGATGCTTCAGTGGTTTTGACTTATAAATGACAGTGGCAAATCCTTTTCATTCTTTTGTAGCTGAAGTCAAAACATAATTTAAGAAGAAATAATAAGTAGATGACATCTTTATAAGTAGAAAAAATTGGTCTGTCTCTGCTGGGTAGAGAGCATTTTCCTATGGAGTGGAGGGCAATCGTTTTTGAGGCAGTCTTTGGTATGTTCTTCCTCTGAACTAAGCTGTTTGGTGTTTTTTAAAGAGAAAAGTAAAACACCTTTAAGCCAAAGAAAAAAGATAATTGCAATTTAGGTAGCCAGAATATCTTCCCCCAGAAAAATAGGATTGTTTTTCTACTACACCTTAGTGAGACATCAGAGGCATCAACTGCTCTTGGGAAATTTTTCAGGTGACTGATTTGACTTCAAGGTTTTGATCATTTATAGGGAATATGGTTTGATGCAAGCTAGAATAAATACATAATGGCAGGTTCTTTTCTAAGAAAACAACTTTTAGCATCAAAAATACACATGGAATCATACGCTACTGTTAGAGATGACAGACTTCAACAGGCTGACATTAAAAAAGCAGACATAATATTCAGTATGATTTTCAACATCTAGACCACAGCAAACACTACGTCCTGTGAGAGTTTTGTTACAAAATGCTTTTAAGAAACAATTTGTAAGATCTTCACAGGATTTAGTGAAGATCTACAGCAGCATAAAGCACTCTAGCACTGGCTACCAAAACCAAGAATAGGACTGCAGCTGCAGTAACAAATACAGGTAGGCAAGGACCAAGTAGGTAGGGTTCAAGGCTTACAGTGAGCAAACTAAGCCAGCTGAACCAGGTGAGAAACTGGATCAAGCACTGTAAATTACTGTTTTACTTTTACTGTGAATTAGTTTTAATAAAGATAAATTTCATACTTTTGAAACAAGAACAAAATAAGAACAAAAAGGTGACTTAAGCTAATTTTGCTGTTTAGGAGTGAAGCTATTTAACCTGATGCTAGTGAGAGACTTATGAGACCCTAAATTCAGATCTGGGACTAATCTAACTGAGACATCTAAGCTCAAAAAGCTGTCCTATGTCAGTGGGATGGAACTAGATGATCTTAAGCTCTTTTCCAACCCTAACTATTCTATGATTCTATGTGTTACAGAAAGGCTAGTCCCGACCATAACAGAGTGTATGTTTGGATCCAGGTGGAGGCAGTGACAAAATTAGCAGGTGAAGTTATACAGGCAACCAAGGAATACAAACCCACTTAATCAGCATCTGCCAAAACTTGGGATTTTTGTGTTGTAACTTGATTCTAGCTGGAGGATTGTTTCAGGAACAGAATGATGTTGACAACACAATGCTAGAGACCACAAAGTGGTGAGGCCATTCCTCCTTTTTTTATAATTGCAGCAATCTCTGCTAACTGAAAGATGTATTTCAAAATACAGCTATCTTGTGTACAAGCCTGTGACTGGGAAGTTGTGATTAGTTTCAGTTCTCTGAAGATTTTCTGTTGCAATCCTATGTTAATGAAAGGGAAATTGTTCATGTCAGACTTCAGTATGAATGTCTGAAAAAGTGCAGAAATTGGTCAAGGGTGAGGATTCTGTCTAAGGAAAAATGTATCATGTTCAACTTCATCATTTTGAATGTAGAGACACTTGATATATAGCACCTGCTAGCAATGATTCATATGGGCTGAAAAGCTTGTGCTGGTGCAGTCTGGCCTCTGATGCATGGACCTGGGCATTTTGATTTGTTCACCCAAGACACTCAGCACTTTGTAAGTTTATGCTGTAAATGAAAAGTATTATATTTAAGATTAAGAAATTAGAAAAATCTTCTATTCGCCTTCTAAAGAGGCTGCACCTATGCTGGTGGTGTTAAGTGTCTGGGGCTAGCTGGAGCTGTGTTTGACTGGCTGCCCAAGACAGAGGGCCTGCAGCTCAGAGGTTAAGAGAAACAGGGCTGGAAGGGCTGTTTTTCACAGCCTGTGTCTGCTGTGGAGATAAGCTGTGAGAAGAAGACTGGAAGAGCAGAAAATCCACCTTTCCCTAGTCAACAAAGAGCACTAGGAATATCCAACAGGCTCTGAAGTGTGCCTCAGGCACCCTAGGTAAGTTGCTGGTTCAGTTTCTACAGCAGAAAGCTTGTAGAGCTACTTGGAAATGCAAGATACGGAGACTTTGGTTGATTTTAAACTGCTATTATTAAACATGGCCTAATGGGGCAGCTTTCAGGTCACTCAGATATTTGTATGGGAGGAACAGTACATTTAGCCATGATAAAGGAGTGAGGGAAGTGGGACTAAACCTGGTTTGGCTGAATATTTTTAACTCTGCAGTTGTACCACATATGAACAAGGCTGAAGTGGTATTTCAAAAAGATTTTCTGTGCTACTCATTGCGTCAGAATCTTGGACCAATGATGAATACTGTAACCAGGACAATTGAAGATGAGGATTGCTTATTACTTTTGCAAAATACACACTGTGTGGTACCAGGGGAAAAAAAAAAATGTTATTACAAATAAGAAATAAGAGTTACAGTGAGAAAACAGCCCTGGCTCAGTAACACACCCAGGTTCTCCCCATTTGAAACTCTTAAACTGAGATTCACTGAAGGCGTTCACAGAAATGAGAAAGAAAAGAATACAATACCATCAGGTTTTGTTTTATTTTGTTTTTTCTGTACCACACTGTATTTCCACCATAGGTGTTGTTTAAACTGCTCATCATCATGGAGAGAAGAAAAATGGTAAAGAACTTACACAATCAATTTTTAACAGAAAGTAGCTAGCCTGTATGCTCTGCATTTTACTTGCTATTATGAAGAGGAGTCTTTTGTAATGACTGTGGCTAATACAGCATCAAAGAGACTCTAAATTATTTTCCTCACCAAACTGGGGCACACATGTGTCTGAAAACTATATTCTTCTGGCTCCTAATTATGTGGGAGTGTAAAATGTGTGTAAAGGTGTCGTATACCTTTGTTTAGGGCAGCTGTCAGTTCTGCCAGAGCTGTAGAATGGTTCATATAAAGACCAAATACATTAAAACACAAGCGCTCCTTTGCCTAGATGTAATGAAAACAATGCCAGGCACAGCTACAGGTTAGGCAGAGAAGAGATTGAGAGCAGCCCTGCAGAGAAGGACTTGGGAGTGTTGTTGATGAGAAAAAGAACATGAGCCAGCAGTGTGAGCTCGCAGCCCAGAAAGCCAACTGCATCGTGGGCTGCATCAAAAGGTGTGACCAGCAGGTTGAGGGAGGTGATCCTGCCCCTCTACTCTGCTCTCGTGAGACCTCACTTGGAGTATTGTGTG
>JANRGW010004708.1:22593-44354 GCA_024733675.1 Psilopsiagon aymara | reverse complement strand
GGCATGGTTTAGCGTGAGGTGTCCCTGCCCATGGCAGGGGGGTTGGAACTGGATGATCTTAAGGTCCTTTCCAACCCGAACTATTCTGATTCTATGATTAAATATCATGCACTATTTGGCAGTGAATACATACATCTATTTTGTTAATTTATGGCACGTTTCACACATATGAAGAGAATAAAATAAGGAATAATTATTTCATGAGAATAAAAAGTAATCACTGCAAGTGCACAGAGATTGTGGTTTTGTATGCTACTTGCACATGGGAAATCTACAGATAAGATTACATTTCTGTGACTTTCATGGGGAAACAGTGTTTAACAGCCTTACTCAAAAGTGGATATGTCAACAATCCCAATGACAACAGATGTGAAAAAGTGAGTCACACATTCAGACATCCTAAATCACCAATGATTTATCTATTGCTGTTGTTGGATTTTTTTGTTTTGTTTGGGGACGGCGGGTGGTTTGGGGGTCAGCTGAATGCGTGCAATTAAATCCAGCTCCTAATCTGGTGAGTTATCTACGGTGTGCAAGGCAGACACCATCCATTATCTAGCATCAGTGAGTGACAGTATGAATAGAAGTCTTTGCCAGTTAAAGCGGCGATAAGACCTGGGTTCTGAGAAAAGTTCCTGCTCCAGAGTGATCTCTATTGTTCCAGCCATCAGTTTTGGCAATAAGACTGACTTAAAGATAAGAAAGCAATGATGCTGGAGTTCCCCATAGAAAAATATCAGCAAGTCATCAGTTAATCTGCATTTATAAAGACACCTATCAAATTGATTTTTGCTTTTAATAAGACGCAGTGCCATGTTTTCAAGATGAGTAACTTAAATATACAGAATTTCTTAAGAGTCAGAATCTGATAAAAGGCACAATTATTCTGTGTTGAGTATTTGCATCCCCATGAGTTACTATGTCCATGAGTAACTGTCTGGTAACAACCCTCATCTCAAACTCACCTCATTTGTAACTTCATTGCTGCTGATGGGCATGTTTGCTGAACTTCAAGTAGCCCTCTGCTATCAACCGAACTTTCCATCAGCCTGCACACTAAGTGCGCATATTTTTCTTCACTAAGGCTGCAAGAAACTTTGAGCAGGACTGGCGCCTGCCAGCCATGACCACAGCCCCCATGCAAGCTGTCAGGACATGCAGAGATCTCTCTGCCCACAGAACGCAGCCGTTCAGCACCAAAGACAGCGCCAGGCGCTCCGCAGGCGCGGTGGCCCACAGAGGGCCACATGCTAGCCACCAGTCCAAGGGCAATCACCGGTGTAAGCACCCCAAACCTGAGGTCGTTTCGAAATTGTTGCTGAAACAAAAGCTTAAACTACACAAGCTACTTAATTTCCATGAGTCTTCCATAAGTTCCCTTTATCACAGACTATTAAGGAAAATAAATCACTGTGGGGCAAGTGAGAGAGTCCTGGAATTCATCCAAAAATTGTTAAGTGATAGAAAATAAAGAGTAATGGCAAATGGCTGCACCTCAAACTGAGGCAAATGTAAGAGTGAATGCTCTTGCGGCTTCTGCCGAGATGAGCGCAATTTGTTAATGACTCTGAAAATGAACTGCACAGCAAGTTAGGAACTCCGGCAGTGCAAGTTTACTGGTTTTGCTTAGTTAGGATTTTTTTTTTTTTTTTTTGGTTTTGGGTATTAAGTAAGTAGTTAAGGTTAACAATTACTATCTTTAGCTGATACTAAAAGTAGCAAAATGAAATTTCACTTCAAAAATGAGGCTAAATATGAGGAAACAGATCTCAGTTTACACTATGGCACTCTGAAGTAGTTTTTTTTTCAAAGGGAAAACTGAAAAGTGAACAAGTTTATTGCAGATATGATATATAACAAGCCATCATTCCACTTTCCTCTGGATATACCAAATACAACAGCTAGCTATTTTTGTTTTCTAGTAAATATGTAAGAGAAAGCATCTGTCAAAATGACTGACTAAATTTAGCTTAAACAGACATAAGGTGATGCAAATTAGGGAAAAAAAAAAAAAGTCCATGAACAGTCTACATAATCCCCACAGTGTATCACATACTGATTACCAGACAGAAAGGATGTGTTGAAAAGACTGAAAGACCATCAGTTTCAGTAATTTTAAATTTATAATTACTCTGCAGCCATTAACTTAGAAATAAAATTCTGAGAAGACAGACAACATATTCTTTTTCTTCCACTCAATTTCTTTGCACCATGAGGAAAAATGACAAAAACATTTTGGCTGTGAAAACACAGAGGGATATAGAATTAAAAAAAAAAAAAAGTAGGCTTCAGATCAAACAAAAAGTAAATTTTAATCTCCATTGGTGTGTCCAGTTAAAATATATCTGCAAAATGAGGGGGAGCATCAACACAGAAAAATAACTGATTGGTTCTGAGGCTGAACCAGTAAATACAAAGGAATAAAACAAAGAACAAATTTCAGAAGTTTAGAGCACTCAAACTGTTATCCAACTTAAAGTGCTTTCACACAGATATTCACAATGAGGTAGGATATACTAAAATCTGGTCAGGTTCCTCTCTTTTCACCACCATGTGAAATAAGTTTAAAATAGAAGAATGGTAAAGGAAGAAACAATATAAAGAAACATTTCTTTTACGTAGCAAATGGAACTGGCTGTAAGATCAGGCCACTGAGATAAAAGCCACGGCTAAATTTTTTAAAAGAACTGAATAATTTTATGCCTGCTAATAACATTGGTAGCTATGCAAGCTAAGGTAATAAGGGTAATCAAATCTCATGCTTCAGGGTATAAGACAATGAACTGCAAGGTTTAAAAAGAAATGTGCAGTGTCAAACAAATGGATAAGATGCATTAGCAATTTGGGAAGAGATTTACCTTTTTTAAAAAATATCAAGAAATGGCCACTGCCAGAGGCATGGCACCAGACTAGAGAGAGCTGAGGTCTGATCTGCTGTGACAAATCCTTTGTTATTATGAGTTTGGCTTTGATAGACAGTAGAATCTCCTGAGCTTTACGGAGCTGAATTCAAATTAAAAGCACATGCTCTACAAAAGCATAGCTTGGAGGAAGGATCTGAAGGACAGAACTGTTAGCCAGTAATTAAGAGTTCTGTAGTGTGCTTTCTGGCAGCAATTATTTTAACATAATTCTTAACAGAGTCTATTAAAGAGGAAATGCCAATTAGCAATAGCTTATTGCACAACAAAACAATGACTACTGATATAATTTACTACCATAAACTACACAGAGAATTGACTTCTGAAAACAAGATTGGACGCTTAATTAAAAATGAGGAGAGGAGGGAGAATCTACATGCACTTAACATGCACAAGTCTGATGAAATTTCAGTTCCTACACAGAAACCTCAATTCAGAATCATGTTAAATTATCCAGGCCATCCAAATTATTTGAAGAAACCTTTCAAATTAGAGTGAAACAATGAGATTTTGCGTATGTTTTTTCCAGATTATCTATCAACCAGCCAGTTACCCATTTGAAGAGAGAGAGAAATTTGTGGGCACATTATTATTCCCAAACTCCACAACAACATGATCTCAGAGAAACAGAGCACAACTAATCTACATCCATTTGCAAAACACAATTTACTGTTTTAGGGATTTCTAGCAATGTTACAAATGAGTTCCCAGAATTACTGACCTTGACTTTTAACCTGAGTACTGTTTTGTTCTTCATCCAGTTGTTCCATCAAAATGGAACATAGACAACACAGAAACATACAACCAGTGTTGCATAAAGAAAATCTACAGTCGTAAAGGCCTTCCTGTGCAATAAAAGTCTCCAAAAGAGTATAATAGCGTGCTCTTTTTAAGCTTCTAAAAGTGAAATAAGAACTGCATGGTTAGTACAGATCATTTGTCTCTGCTTTTTAGTTCTGACAAATAAGAAGCAACCTCCATATATTCTTACCTCACAGAAAACAATGCAGCAGGAGGAAGAGAATTACCTTTAGGCTGGATATTCAGGGGGCCTGTACCACAATCTATCCCATTAAGCTGATAAAACATAACGTCACAGAAACCTGCTATGCAGTGGCACTGATGCACTCAAAAAGATAAGAAAGCTGAAAGGAGAAATGCGAGGTGCACAGCCATAAGAGCTGCACTGTTCTGTAGTCAGTCTACAGCTAAGAAACACAGTTTGGCAGTATTATCACCTAAAAGATTGCAGTTCCCTGTAAGAAGACTGAAAGGGAGCTAAAAACCAAAAACCATGCTCCTGCTTTCTCCCTGGAGAGTGAAACAAAACCGGAATAAGAGATTTTTTTTATTATTATTTTATCTGTTGTAACATGAGAGTTAGAGACCATCTGCAGAGAGATTTCTCCATGAACTTTTGAGTGCAATTCTGATGTTCCCCAGAATTCAGTTTTACTTTAACACCTCCTTGCTTTCTCAACTTCTAGGTTTAAGCTTTATTTTAGGAATGGAAACATGGAATTTAATCCTTTGGTTCCCTGTACTGAAACTGAGAATTAATTATGTCTTGCCTTAATAAATTAGAAGACAATCTTTACTTTTAAAAAGAGAATATAACTCAACTGTGCTTTGTCTGTCTACTTCAGAGTGAGCTCATGGTTCCCAAAGCCTCAGGTCACATGTAGTACAGAAGATGCATATATTTATATATGAACCACCTGATTGATCTGTTTTCAGTTTAGATGGGGATTAGCCCTCCTCTGGAAAAGAAATCCTTTTTTTTTTTTTTCTTTAGGCACATTGGCAGTGGAACTTCTGCACAGTTCATGCCACAGAAAGAAGTGAAAAAAGCGTCAAACCATAACTGGGAACTAAATAATGCTTATGAAGTACCTTATGTACCCAATTTGATTGCTATGGAAGTCAAATCAGCACAAACTTGACCTGAGCTTCTCAGATCACATATTAATCCCTTCCTCATAAACTATTATTGTACTTAGTAGATTAACTAATATGCCACTTAAAAAAAAAAAACACAGCTGAAAAATTCTTCAGATTTTTCACTTTTAAAATCACACTAAAATATCTTTCTTTTATTTCAGATTTAATTTGGGGTTAAGTTCTGGAAATATCCAAAATATGTAAGTGCAAGTCCTAGGAGTTTCTTCCAAATCTAAGATTTTCTCACTTTCTTGGTTTTGTTTGTTTGGTTGGTTGTTTTTTTGTTTGTTTGGTTTTTTTTTTTATTAGAATTTTGCAAAACTGTTCTTTTGATCAAAACTTTCCCAAAGGGTTTTCTGCCTCAAGTTTCTGGTTCAAACCTGACAAGACGCATTTGTGGAATGGAGCGTGTTCAACACAAGCAGTGTTCAGGTGATTCAGCTATTAGACTTACTCCACAACTCTGTTAATGTATACTGAACAGTTTTGCCACTATTTAGTAGCAAGCATACAGGGTTTATAAAAATAGAAGTTAGACAACTATAAGCTTACAACAAATATTAAGATGCTACTATAATAGGCTACTATAAGCCTAGTGAACCAGTCATTATATCTGTGTAACAACACACAGGATAGACACCCTGTACACTGATGTGATCACAGCCCATCTCTCTCTGTTTTAAATTGAAAGGTTGCTTCTAATGAGCCTAAAATTTTACTGAAATATAGACTACCACATAAACAGCTAAACAGAGCAGCAAACTTTCTCCCATAAATAGGAGCTCTGCGCTATGATTATTCAAATCATTTTATGATGGTTATTTACATTTCCTTGTATGGCTGTCTAGAAAAATGTTTTGAAATTTTAGTCAGCAAACACTAACTTGGGAAATCCAATTCTCCACAAGACAAAGCCTAATGGAAATCAGACAGGCTTTTTGCTGGTAATTTAGTCTGAGTGATGAAAGGATACATCTGACTAAGCAATTAAAATAGCACTGAGCTACTCAGAAAAAGGGCATTCTTACCAGAGATATTACAACTCAGAAATAAGCTTCTCAAAAGCCTTCTCAGAGATTTATGTGCTGCATTTAAGGAAATGCTTCTTTGAAGATTTGGCTAACAAATACTTTCTTTTATTACACCAAACATTTCACTTCTCCTGCATGAGTCCATCCCTCCTTGACTGTAAAAAGCATCAGAAGACACTGTGTATTCAAAAGCCCATTATTACCTCCAAAACACCATTGCATGCTTCTTTCTAAAAAGTTGCTTCGGTGTTCTGATTTTAAATACATAGCTATGACTTGATGTCCACAAAATTATATTTGAGCTATTCTGGATATATATATAGGCTGACAAAGTTCTTTATTTTCTGAAGTGTCCACAATCCATTTTCTCAAGCATGCACACTTTCTCAAGTGTCCATTGTACTTCTAATTACATATCATAGTATTTGCTTGATAATAGCATAGGAGATGAAAGCACAGATGTGATGTATTGAACAGTTTTCACTTCCTTAAACTTGACCAACAATTTGCTTTTTGTTTGTAGCAAACAACTTCCCACTCGTATCACAGTGCAGTGGAACTCGCTCATCCCCTTCCTTCACTCAGTCACTAGACTTTCCAAGACATGGAGATGCCAAGAATTAGGGGCTGATCAGTGTGGGAAGCCTTCAGCAGGCATTGTGCACCAATTGCTTACTCTGCCCAGACCTGTCAGAGCAGCCAGTTTGGAAGCAGGTGCAGAAATGAGACATTTTTTGATATTCCCAATGAAAAAAAAAAAAAGACTGCTCTTGAAATCAGGCAATTCAGCTCAATTACTCTAATAAATATTATGCCTATATTGTTATATCTTTCCTTACAGGCAGTTCATAGAATTGAACCTTAAAAGACAGATGCTTTCATTTAAACTCCTATGAGAAAACAGCATGTTACTCTTACTTGTCAAATTTCCACAATTTCTCTTTTTTTAAATACAAAAAATTCTGAACTATATGTCATATCTAGCATAAAATATTCCTATATCCTGACCAGAAAGCCGTTGGCGATACAATACCACAAAGTCTTGCACTTCTGCTTCCAAAATAAAATGTAAACAGTGCTCACTTTCACAAATTTAAGACACAGAAGTTCTATTCAAGCTATATTTCTAGCATTGTATATATTATGACATCATAATGGCTACATCAGCTGTAATAAAAAATTAATTCCCTTGACATATATTACCCGTAAGTGCAACATAGTAAATAAATGATTCATGCAAGTTCAGTTACAAGGGTATGATGTCTATAAATGCTAAGTACCTGCAAGACAGCAACAGTAAAGGAAATGAACCCATGCAGTGCTAAATATGCCTTCCAGCTAAGATTTCTGGCCACACCTTTCATCTCTTTTTACATGCTCTTTACATGTGCTTTACTCAGTGTGCTCATGGCAACTCTCCACTGAACGGGTACATACAGAATTTCTATCATTACTATGGATAAATCTAAAATTAGAACTAGGTTGCTCTTTCGCTGCAGAGGTGGCAGGAACTGAAACTCCTATTGAATTTGAGACTCCCCCTCCATCCTCCTGTGAATTAAATTACAAAGCCTTTTAAAAAAATCTCTACCCATGCTAAATCATATAGATATAGCCTAAAACCAGTGTATTTCATTTATATACCATATATATTTTACACATTTTTTTTTTTGAAGTACACATAATATGACAAAACAAACATGGTTCCTTACACTTTACAACTAATTATAGGAAACTTACCGGCTTAGAGAACTAGAAAAGTCTCTCAGTAGGCAGGTGGCCATACTCAGCTCTAAATCACATATAGCTGATAATCTTTAGCAAACAAATTTCTAAGTCTATATGCATCTTACAAGACAACCATTTGCAGTAGCATTTTTGGTGGCATTATTAGTAAAAACTAATTTCAGACTGGATTTGCAGTAAGTTTCATTATCTTAGCCAGGTTTGCAAATGCCTATTCACACACAAATGAAATAAGGACTATCACATGAAGCAACCTCATCATCCCCCTAAATTTGCTCTCCTTCTCTACTAGGGGACAGTAGTAGATATTTTAAGAGGTCTTCTAACAGCATCAGAGTATGGCTGATAAGTCATTGCCACATCTGTTCTAATCCCAGTACAGGCCAAAAGCTGGAGCAAAGAACATATCACGTAGTTTAAATATATCTTGTGTGTATATATATACATATATATATATATACAAGTGTATAATGTTAAAATTAGTAGCAGCCTTGGACATTCTGAATAGTGACTTAAGTAACAAATTAAGTGTAGAATTTTGTTAAACTCCTGGTTCTCACAATTTCCTTAGGAACAAGTCACAGAGCTAAAATATACACTGCATGAAAAAAAATTCCTATCTTCATCTTGAATTTCCTACCTTCTGATTTTCCTTTGCTTCTTTACTATAAGACAAGAAAACCAGAATTCCCTGGCCTACCTTCTCTAACTCATTCATTATTCTTTTCATCTGCCTGGGTTTTAAATCATGCAAAATTCCTCAAAACACTCATCCAGTACTAGCAATGGAGCCACAGAAACTTTTATGCCACAGATGAAAGTGCATTTGTATTTTTTAGGATTTAACTTTGCAATAAAGAGTGTATTTTAATGTGTTCTGTATTATTGTGTATAATTGTATTTTCAATACAATTAGAAAAACTGACAATAAATTGTGAAATTCCCTGTCAGTCAGACAGGAAACTGAAGCCTCTATGTGTCATTGCAAGAGTCCTGCAAGTCTGTGCTGTAAAACAGATTCTTGAAATGTCTTTATCCCAACCCGAAGGGCAGATGCCTTCAGGGTGGATCAAAACTTCATAATGCAGTAAATGAGAAATGCAAATGTCAGTTTGCTTATTTCCCTGTTATGGCCATGGAAGTAGAAAAAATAATTTCTGTAAGTTTTCTAGCACAGGATTCTCTCATTGTGGTAATATAAACCGGTGAGAACAAGGACAGACAGAGTTCAAAATAACAATCTACAAGGAAATAGCATACATATTTACATTCAGAGTATTTGAGTCCACAAGGGGGGAGGATTGGCATTCTGAGGCCATTTTTATCGTAAGCAATAATGAGGAAAAACACCTCTTCTACGTTTGAGGCTTACTTGATATTAAAACACTACGAGACAGCTGCTGAACATGAATAGAAAGTTGCATTACATTTTGTTCACTTCTTTACCATATGGCAGTAAACTATTAGAATTTACAGCATCTGCTACAAAAAAAATAAAAATCTCAGAACGACAAATCTTTAAGCCAACATAAGTGGAGGCTGCTAGATCTCTTGCCTAAAAATTATACACTTGAGTATGCAGTTCCCCTATACCATACTGAAAATTTGCTGGGAAACATTATTCATAAAATATCAATGCAACATTACTTATTAATGAATTTAAAAGTGATACGATCCCCCTCAAACCCTCTTTTCACACATGTACAACTTGATTCTAACCAAAGATGCAAACCAAATATAAGAAGGCAACTGTTCTGAACTCTCCCTTATTTTACAGGCACTTCGTATACAACAGCCAAATGATCTGAAGAGCATGGCAGTGAACGGTTGTTATGCAAGAAACATGCTTCAGGATCTCTGCCAGATTTTATGTAGCAGTAATAATAATGTTCTCTAATATGCGTATTTCTCCTCAACTCTTAAATGGATATAAATGTTGATCCTTATACTCACCTCCCCTGAAAATTGTACCATATTGCAGCATTTATCTTTACGGATTCCTGCAGCGATTTTTAATTTCCTCTTTTTTTCCCCCCTTTCTTTTTAAAGCAGTAAACACTACTGTAGAGCTGTATTAAAAATAGATATACACTATTAACTTAGACCACATGTGAAAACAAAAGCCACCACTATCAATAATGCACACTGATGTTTCATTTTTATTTTTTTTTTATCATTGAAGAAAGTATATGGGCTGCAATTTTTCTTTAGTACTGTGATTAATTTGGTGGTTTTTTAAGAATATGAGGCACTGAAGTTTCCTCGTAGAGACACTTGGAGGGATCATACAACTGGCTTTTCTTAATTCAGTGTTCTCCATACGAGTTCCAACATATGCCATCAGATCCACAGTTAATAAATGCACAAATACAGGTGTCATCCACTCTAAAAAGCACATTTACTACAACACTCATGTTCTTAACAAGTCCATGCTTGGCCTATTGGATGCAGCTCAAGATTCAGAATTACCTTGGATTCTCCAGGAAATTCTTTGCACAAAATGCGTACATGGTGCTACACCATACCCTCAACTTCTCAGTGTTTCACAGCTGTATCTCCTGTCACTTTTTCCTTACAAGGATACAAGACTGGGCTTATGAGAAGGTTACCTGCAGTCAGAGAAGGAAAGGCAGAGCTGTCCACACAGTTGTCTCAATAAAGATGCACCAAGTCCACTCAAAACAGTGTTCCCACTGCTAGTTATGGCAATATTGCACTTCTGAATCCAAAATCTGAATTACAGTTATGCTTTAAAAGTCCACACTCAGATTCTATAGAAACACAGTAAAAACAGGTCCATCCCCAAAGAACCTGCTCCTGTAACACATTCTAGGAATAACCATAATTTCTGAAACGTCAAATACAGCTTCCTTTTCACTCACAACCAAACACTACCAAGCACTCACTACTCCAATGGAGACAGAACATGCCTTTGCAGATATGCTTTTAGAGGATGTGCCTCCTACAGCTCCCTAAAAGGGTCAATGAGAAGGAGCTAAACTTAACTACTCTGATGCCTGTTCTAGAGGAGCTGCTCTCCATCTATTCACTGCAGAGGTAAACTATGATGATCGATCTCACTTGGTGAATATTCAATGTAAATATGTAATATGAATAGATATTACTATAGCTTGGAAAGACCAGTGAATGAACAGGATCAAAATATCTTATCAGATCATGGCTACAGAAATCTTTATCCCCACCTTCATTCCTTTGTCCCGTAAGTACTGTCTGATGGCAAGTGTAGCTTAGGGTTTCCCAGAAGAGTCCATATAACCAAATAAAAAGTTAATGTTGTTTCAAAGATGCTCTATCAGATGGATCAGCCAGTATTCTAAATCGTACCCCTCAAAGCTTTTTCTTTGCCAATTATTTTATTTCCGGATTTTTTTTCCTCACACTAGGGTAGCTCTTTCAGTCCACATTGTACTTGTGTAGATGGCATTAAGGCAGTAAGAGTAAGCCTAATAGATTTACCAGGTGTTTCTGTTGCCTTCATACTCAACGAACAAGTTCTTCACAAAAGAATACTTTAAAATTCCCATTAAAAACTTCTGAAATTAAGATTTACCGGACAGACGTGAAAGCCAAGTTTCCAAACAGCAAACATCTGGCAATAACAAGGCCAGAAATATTTCAGGGGAAATAAATGGCTCTAGCCTGGATTTTTCACATGTTGGCATCGGCGTTCAGATTGCTCAATGATTCAACTAATCTTTTTAATGACACCTTGCAACAGGCAATTGCAAAGGTGATCCCGCTGTTGCTGTAATAGGCAATCTGACTCCTGTCTGATATGGCGGTTATTTTCTGCACCATCATTATATCTGTAAGGGTATAAGTTTTGAAACTAGCAGTTTATTGCTTCAGATGACCTGTTTCAAATGTGATAGATATCATTCTCTCATGCCCACCAGATTTGCATCTGTACATTCTTCTTAACCATTTTTCTTCTGCATCTCGAAGCGACCTTGTATATTACTGCTACTCAGAATGGCAGAGCTTCACATTAAAACATCAGCATTGCAAGTGTGGATTTGCCAGGCAGTTCCAATTTTGAATAAAATAAACAAGTATTTTACTAAAATAAATTTCCACCACTGGAAATAAACACCAAAAGCAATACTTTTCCATACTCAATTCCTTTTATTTTTCAGAATCCCACTTCTTAAGAAAAGCTAGCAATTGACTGATTACTTTGCAACCTCACTGAGTTTGATAGAGTCACGCTGTGATAATGGAACTATCAATGCAGTTATAATGTACTTACACTCTGCGGATAGCTGTTTCAAACGGAGCAACATTTCCTTCCAGCTCAACACTTCTCTGCAAGGCTGGAAGGCCTGGTAAAAACTGAACCCACACGTTTAGCAAGTTACAAAGAGGTCTCACTGACCACTGATCTTCTGTGCTACATTAAATAGTGCCAATGCCATGTCTTGTTTTTTCTTTTTTTTTTTTCCATTTCATTTTCTCAATTTCTCAGTTTAAACTGATCTTCTCTGGAGAAATGCAAAGCAATAAACATCTTTCATGTATTTCCTTCTTTGTATTATTTTGCTTTAAGAAAATAGCTAGTAATTAGTAAATGAGCATGACCATGTTCCATACTATTAGCATGCTATACAGGTTAGGATTTTTATACATACCTGTTTCACACAGCAGTCCAGCCAGTCAGCATCACAAGGATAAAAATGATATCACAAAGGTACTTACTTAGTTGTACACTGTGACAAAGGGGAAGTTTAGATTGGATATGAGGAAGAAATTCTTTAGTGTAAGGGTGCTGAGGCACTGGAATGGGTTGCCCAGGGAAGTTGTGAATGGTCCATCCCTGGCGGTGCTCAAGGCTGGGTTGGACAGAGCCTTGGGTGATATGGTTTAGTGTGAGGTGTCCCTGGCCATGGCAGGGGGCTTGGAACTGATGATCTTAAGGTCCTTTCCAGCCCTAAGTATTCTATGACTCTATGATTATATGATTTACATGTGCATGAACAGGGGACAGATCTAAGACCCAACCTCACTGTCTAGATCTAAAACACACTCAACCTCCCCCACATCATCAAAAAAAAAAAAAAAAAATACCCCAACCATCCCAAAACAAAACCACAAAAACCCCCCACCAAACCAAAATCCAAACAAAATAACCCATAATCAGACTTGCTTTTCTTCCTTATTGCAAGGGGCATGCATGTCTCAGCTTGTGTCTAAACAACTGAACTCTCTTCATCCCCAAAATAGTGGGTTAGTGGGTTCATTCACCAAGCCCACTTGGAACAAGCCCTGTTTAGTAAGTGAGACTGTCTGCTAGAATGCTAGTTGGCATAGGCCAAAACTGTGACATGTGACAGCAAAGAACAGTCAACAAATGGCATATACAATCATGGCACAGTGCTCAGGCCATAGCCCTGTTTGCTTCACTAATGCTAATGCAGTCATAGTGGGGTTCACAGAAATCTAACAGATATAGCTTTAAATTCCTTTGATACACAAAGAAATAAACAGGCATCACAGATGCATGATTCAACGCCTATCTTAAACACCTGCATTCCTCCAGTCTAACCTTTAACTTTAGGTACCTAAATAAGGAATGTACTCATCTAGACTTCACAGCTAGTCTGTGGAGAAAGAAAGGCATCTGTGGAGATTATTTTGTGTTTACCTCAACTACAGTGCTCTAGCAGAAATGGCTGTTGCCTTAGAGACATTTACAGGGAGCCTAGTTAAAACACATTTCAAAACAATGCCTCAATTCAGCTTGTGAAACCATGCAAAAGAAACCATGGCTCAACAAAACAAACTTTTTTGAAAGCCTGATTTACAGTCAGGTTTACTTTAATCTCAGTAGCAATTCACAGTGCATCCAAGTAAAGCATCTTCTATGTAACAGTTCTAACAGACCATAATGCAATCTCTTTACAACACACATATACCTTCAAAATAGGAAGCAGATCACTGGTGCGAAAGAAGAAAACATGCAGAACATGCAGACATTGTACAGCCATGGGGAAAAAAAAGGTAGACAAAACTGTATTAGTAAGTTGGATGTTCTCAGGTTGACCAGGCCTGGTGGTGGCCATTGTACAGTATGTAATGAAGTAACTGAAGTTCATTGAGAATTTGGGAAGAATGAAGAGCTTTGAGACAAGAGGGCACACACAGCACCTGACCTTAAAAATGGAAAACAGTGGTTGGAAAGGACTGAAAAGCAGTCACTCTACTTTCAGTAACTGGAAAGGCACTGAAAGAAATTATTAAACAATCAATTTTTAAAGACTATAAGGATAGTAACGTGATGAGGAACAGACAACATGGATTTTCCAAGAAAAAAAAATCAGTCAGACCAATCCCATTTCCCTCTCTTGAGAGACCAACTGTCTAATGGATAAGGGACAGGCATTAGATGTGATATAGCCTGACTTCACTAAAGCTGTTGATGCCATCACACTTGACAGTCTTAGAAGCAGAAGAGGGAAATATGGTCATAACTAAACTGCACACAGTTTAAAGGATAGTTAGCTGTTCTGCATCAAGCCACAAAAAGATACCAAGGATTTGTCTCAGGTCCTAGAAAATCTTCCCTTTTCATGACTGGCTTGAATGACAGAAAAGCTGTATGTGTATAAAACCTCAGATGTTCCTTAGTTGACACAACTTTGTGCAATTCTAGGAACAGCTTTAAAAATCAGAGCAACCTTGATGAACTGGACAAATACCCATGCACACAAATATATTGGGAACAACTTGCTAGACACCAATACTACAGAAAGCCTGGAGTGATGGCATTTCACCAGAAAAAGAAGAGGGACAATAACAGCCTTCCAGTATAAGAAATTGCTACAGACAGGTGAAAATGAATTTTTTCTGTGTTCACTGATCACAGGACAAGCTGCTTTCATTTTAATCTGCAGTCTGTGAGAGAGGCCTGAGGGAAAAAACCTAACCCAAACAAAACAACACCTTCTCCACAAAAAAAAAACCCCACCACAGGTATGATAACTCTTTCCAATGCTTTTTACTCTAGTGAGATTGGGAAAAATCTCATCACAGGAGGTTTTCCAGACTGCTTAGTATATGTCAGTGATGGTGTTGATGTGTCTCACCCCTACCTTGCAACAGAGACCTGAATGAGATAAACTCTTGAAGCCATTTCTGGATTTTCATATCCTAATTCCTTCACAAAAGTAAAAACAGCATCATGTACCTATGGCTCTTCTTAGAGTGGGCTTTCACTTAGATTGCATATGTATCATCATCGTCATCTTAATTTCTTTCTTTCCTTTTCCCCCCACAGCAAGCCAGTGAAAAACAAGTGAGATAATAGAAGTCACATTTATACATGCATTTTCAAACCACCACTAACTCAGTATTCCATTTTAGCTGCAGAGGGTCCCCGTGTAGGTACAGGAGTATACCATAAAGCACAGTGGCAACTTGTTAAATTTAGCTGGAAGATAAAGTGAGTTGTGGGTTTGGTCTGCATTAAGAATTAATGAATATACTTGACTGCAGGATCAAAGGAAACACACAAAAATCCTTCAACAGCAAATAAGTAAAAAGTCAGCAAGGAAATTAGATGAAGCTTGCAGCATTTCTCTATTCACCTTACACTTAAACAAAAGGCTTTCCTTTTATGGGTATCAGATTGGAGCTTCTAGAAGGAACTCTTCCGTGAAATTTACGCGAAAGCTTATGCCGCAATGTTCATGCATTGCACTGTTTGGGGTTTTTTTTCAGATGAAAATATCTATGCTAAATTCCTGCACTGATATAATAAATATGTATACAATGAAAATATTAGGGTGTTTATCTGTTCTGTGATGGATTAAAAACATACTCTGAACAGCTCAGAAGACTGACCCCGTGCTAGCCACATGTGAAGAGCAGGAGGTCACCTGCCAGAGGAACATTCTTCTTTATAGGGAAGTGGGGAGAGGGCATCAGGGTAGTTTTAAAATGGAGTATCGATACATGCTGAAGAACAAGGAACTAAGGGAAAGGATTTCATGCATTTATGACAGCTGCCACAATATCCCACTATTTTCTGACTTAGTTGAAATTGGACAATAAATCAATAAACCTCTAGCTGATTGTT
This sequence comes from Psilopsiagon aymara, assembly GCA_024733675.1. Classification (NCBI taxonomy): domain Eukaryota; kingdom Metazoa; phylum Chordata; class Aves; order Psittaciformes; family Psittacidae; genus Psilopsiagon; species Psilopsiagon aymara. The sequence continues at coordinate 28,620 of JANRGW010004708.1, read as the reverse complement.
ACCTTCAGTGAAATATGATGAAGCATAATTTAAAAGGTGATTTTTAGGAGCAATTCTCTGGAGATTTTATGGCACACATTTGAGGTTTATTTTCTTTTTCCCCCATGAAATATGTTTCAAATCTACGCACAAAATTCGGAAAGTTTTCATCCAAACAAACTGCCTTTGTCCCTCTCTTCAGCTGCTTCTGTTTTCAGTCGTATCAATATTATTTTGGGGCACTATTTTCAAATTTGGAGTCATACTTTCACTGGAGATATCACAGTACAGAAAGTAATGCTGTTCATGGATGCAGCTCAGCGAGGTCCTGCCTTCAACATACTTTTTATGAGCAGATCTCTGCACCCACATGATTCATCCATCAAACCAGACACTTTGTATTCTGAAATTGAGGTCATTGCAAAAATCCCTGAACTCCTTTCCTACAGAAGTAAAAAAAAAAAAAAAAATATACTGTATTTCGAAAGTGCAGTTCTTTCTCTTTCAGTGTTTTAAGTGGTTTTGTCATATAATTTCATGGGCCAGCTGCTGGGCTGGTTAACATTTCAGGTTCAGGTTAACATTTTAAACACAACTACTCGAAGTGATCCTGTGCAGTTCTGCTGTCCCATCACATCCTTCAGTGCTTTAAGCAGATAGGTAAATTTTAGATTAACATTTTTAATGTGAGCCATAGTATTTCAGAATTACATTCCAAGGTCAATATCAAATAAAATTATCTTCACAAAGAATGAAATGCAGTTTAAAAATCAGACTGTGGTTCACCACAGAACAGACAGTTCATGTACTTAAAATCCAGCTGAGCCCTCTGCCATGCTTACACATACCTTTAAATACGTGCATTTAAAGTGTAATGCTATCTTCACTTTAATTTTTTGTTAAACTTTGAACATAACTTGGCCTGATCCAACCTCATAATATATTTGATAATATCTCCAAAAGACAATCTAGATCTAGCAAAGATTCATGATGTTGCTCCATGCAGAGCTATAGCCATGAGTATAGAGATGCCTTTTCTGTCCCATACTTTCTACAGATTACGATTTGATTTATCAAGCAATCTTTAGATTGACTTGGTTAAGTACTTGGCAGAATATTAGCAAAAGCTGGACTCAATTCAAGCTTCACCTGCTTAGGCAGAGTCTGAAAGCTTTCATCTGAGGTGACAGTAAGAGAAAAGTAGAAGTAGAGACCTGGGAAAACAAAAAATCAGCTGTCTGCTGTCTTAGTAGAGAATAATAAAGATAGAAAAACAGTGGCAAAAAAAAAAAAAAAACATTAACAATACAGAAAAAAACCTGATTAAGAAATGAAGATTTTTTGCTGTAAGTGTACTGACAGGTGTGATGAAAGTAATTCATTAACTGTAAGATATGAAGGAGCAATTATACGGGTAATTTTGATCAATCTCGCGATGCACCATGGCTTTATAATATTTGAATATCAAACACTTAAAAATGAATCCCAGTCTTAAAAAAGAGCCAATTTTCTATTAAGCCACCAATCTGAATTTACAGTAAACCACAGATTCATTCCAGAGAAAGGGTGGCCAACATTTCCATGGACACAAGTAACTTCTAAATTTCAGATTAGACAATTAGCACAACTGAAGAAATGCAGAGAGCATATACAAGTGACATGACACACAAACCAACCTCAAACAAGCCTGTGGCTTCAGAAGGCTGTTACGATCCTGAAACAATTTGATTCACACGCTCAGCAGTAACTGGAAACCTTTGCTTGAATTTATCAGACAGAATTTGCAGAGTAAAGACATGGATCAATCCACAAGATCAGATTCACTTCATGAAAAAATGCACAGGAGAGGGTAATCGCACTTTTCTTCTGTATTCTCTTCATTCACACTCGCCATTCTGATTACTTTTATGTTTTATGAAGAAATTGTAAAAGGGTATTAACATTCTTCTGGATGTAAGGCTATGCTGACAACCAAAAGGTACGACTTAACTGATTGTGGAGTTTCAAGACACTTCAGTTAAACAACGGCAAGATTTAGGGGCTGTTCATATTTTGGTTTTAACCAGGCTAATATATAGTTTTTTATACACCACAGTAGTTTTACTACTAAGTTTTAACACTAATAAGGAAGTTCTGTAAGCACAGAAATAAATTGAAAAAACAGAATAAAGAACAGAAAAATAGAGGAACTGAAGCTGCACTGTCTCTCACTGTAAAACAGTAGGTTTGGCCTTGTAGTGGCCATTAAATCCTACTTCTCATGAAAATATGAGCAACCCCCTTCAAGTCAGTTGCAAATGGCTTGGTGCAAAAATCTGCATAGCACACAAAAGTGAAAACATCCATCTAGCCAGCCACCAGCACATAAGGGAAAAGTGTCAGTTTTATCAGCCTAATGTCAGCATCATTGAAACACAGAATAAACTGAAAGCACATAATCACATAATGACTTCTCAATGTACCAGGACCAGTTTTTAAGTTAAATAAGAGCAGATGGAAAACCAAACTGCTCAAATACAAAGTAAGATGTTCCATTTTAGGAAAGCTTTACCTACACACGAATTTGTACCTGTTTAAATAAATTAGCACAGCCTAAACCACTGTAAATCCATATTCAGCATCCTGTGCTTTACCTTTTTTGGACCTTGGGAGGAAAAGGGGCATCATTTGGTTAGCAGTTAAGCAGTCAGTTGGCAGCCAGTTTTCCCCATTCTGTTCACCTAATTCTGGTTGAGTGGGTACAGCCAAGAACTGTGCAAACAAAACCCACACACAAACAGCTGGCTGTAGAAGACCAGAAAGGAAAAAATGGTATTCGTTACACCTTGCCGCAAGTTGTAGCCACACACTTAACATCGTAAAGATGAACACAAGGCAAACAAAAAGCAGCAGGACACACTGCAAACATGTCAACTAATTGGAGGTATTCCAGCATGCAGGACCGTAGTTAGATGCCACAGTGGCCATTAAAAATGATCTAATACCAAAGAAATATAAATCTTGCTACAGCTAAGACTGTTACTGCTCTTTGAATGCGTGTGGCTTTGTCATTACTCTTCCTGACCTACAGAAATACTGATATGGAAGCAGCAGGACATGAATGCATGAGATACAAAGAGTGCTTTTCTCTCCCAGCTTTGACAGGAGGTTTCAGAACAGGAAATGTCATAACAGTCATTTCCTTCTGAATTTTGTTTTTCCGTCAGAAATAGGAAGGAAAGAAACATGTTTTCGAGATTCATCTGCTTCATGTGTGAGCAGAAAGCCAACATTTAAAGGCAGGCACAAAATAGGCCAGATACTGCAGTCCTTCAGGCACTTCAAAAACTAGTGATTGCCAAAACATTTTTGAATGTTCTCCCTGGAGAAGATATCTCAATTCTTCTTTAAGATTTTCTAAGAATGGTTACAGAATATAAGCAAGAAATGATAGTTCAAAATAGCATCAGTCAACAGGACTACTAATGTGGATGGTGAGAATTTCACAAAGTATCTGAGACATAACTTATTCAATGCAAAGGTTTTAATGGCCACTACAGAGATTTCTGAAAATATCTTCTGAGATAAATGTATGGGCTCCTGGGGACTCTTCACAGGCTCTGAGGTTTTCTTATTGGCTTTCCCCACCCCTCCAACTCCCCATATTCTTAACATGGCACCTGGCTAAAGGAATCTTTCTATGTAGTCATTTTCAAAGAAATCATAATCATCATTGTGAAAATTGGAAACCTATTGGTGTTTTCCCTAAGGCAAATGCTGCATATAACAAGGTGTGTATAATAGATTTTAATTTTAATTAGAGGTTTTATAGACCTATTGCAGTTGCAAACCCGCTTCAATTGTAAAAACATCACTAGAAACTGCTTTTGGAAACTACTGAAACAGGTCATGTCACTATTCATTCATCTGTCTGGCATGGACACTACCTACATGTGGCATAATTCCCTAGGAAAGGTATTAGGGGAGTTAACTGTATGCATATGAAAGGGAAATTGTTCTTAAAGCAGTCAGTGGTAGGTGACAACAAACAGCTAAACAATAAAAGGAATATATACATCAAATCATTACATTTATTAACATAGCATCAAATCCATTGCTCTGCACAGCTTCCCCATTCTGCACATCATTAGAAACCAATACTATTTATCACATTGCGTTATTACTATCTGAAGATGTAAAATATAAGTTATACAAGATATCAGTAAATAAGAGCTTCTAAATGGCCTTTAACAATAAAAACTGCTGGCCATATACATGGTTGAGTTGCACATACAACAGAACAACAAATAATCAGATAAATACTGCTAACAGGCATCTGTTTAATAAAATGAATAAATAAATGCCAGAGACCATGACCTTCAAACTTACGCATTCTCCTTTATTCATTACATTCCCAAAAATCATCTGTGTGGTTATCAGGTTTAATCCTTTGGAGCTGAAACTTGGGTGTGCAGAGCTTCTCCTCTCAAGGTTTTTCAAGAACGTGGCACCACCTCAGCACAGAAGAAGTGTGCACTTAAGGTTCCGGCTACCTTGCAGAATTGTACCATTTGAACTGAACTAATTGTGCTGGACTAGGCTAAGCAGAAATGTCTACATACTAATGTGGGCATTAGTAACAGATTCACTGAATGACAGCTTCCTGTCATGCTGAGCTCTGTTCATTTATTTTTTTTTTTTTTGCCACAAAATTAATTCTCTAACTTTTAATTCTGTCATTACCAGTCCAACTTCCACAGCTGCAGGCCCAGCAGATACTGAAGTGCCATGTGAGCTCAAACATACTCCTAAGAGAATGGTTTAGATAACAGGACAATGGGGAAGTTTAAATAGAAGAGCCAGTTGAACCCTTTCAGCAGCCTATGTACAAATTGGAGCTATGACCAGATGGGACCAAATGATAAGGAATAAATAAGTGCTATGGTAAAACATTTTTTCACGTGAAAATATAAAACGTAATAAAGTCTTAAGTGAAAAGGTACTTTATCAAACAGTGCATTTCTCTGAATATAAACAATAGTTAAGTGATACACTATGTTTCGATGGGTACAGGAAATGAAAACAAGCCTAGTCTGTACTTGTCTCATACATTAAGTGGAAAAATGCTCTTTTCCTAACATTGCTTTCTGCCATTCTTCATTTCCAAATCTCCACACTGTGTAAACTACAAAGAATGAATCCCTTGGGCATGGAGCTTAAACATACTTGCACAGAAATTTAAGTCAAAATACGCTGGGTTCTTTTTAGCAAAAGAAAGTTCTATTATCAAAACACAACATATACTTTACTGATAATGCTTCTTCACTAAGTGTCTCACATTATGAAAAGCTTTACGAAACTCCCATTACCCCCTACTTACACACAATACTAGCTATGACTCTGTTGGGTCACTGTGCTTTCACAAAGGCAGTGCTGTAGGAGTTTGCAGAATTCAGAGCAAGAGAATGCAGAGAAATAGGAACCAGGAAAAAAAAGTTAAAAACCAATTGACTGCAGAAATTAATTACAAAGACATTGCCTAAGCTTTTTCTTTGTGCGAGGATACATTTGGAGATCTTGCAGGATTTCTGAAAACTTTGGAAGTAGTTTTACCAAATCAGATGGAAGAACAGGGGTTTTCAACTCAGATTTTTGAAAAGAGTACTGGGGATAATTAATGGCTCTTTACAAGAACCATTAAGCAACAAGTCAAGAAGGAGCTGTAGCAGAAAACATATAAAGTTGGTGCTAAGTTTTGGTTTTTTGTTTGGTTAGGGTTTTTGGGCTTGTTTTTTGTGGTTTGGGGTTTTTTTGCCTTTTATTCTTTGTTTGGGTTTTTTTTTTCCCCCATAAAGCTCCACCTGCTTTTGAACCCAGAAAAATCAAAGCCAAAAATAGAATCATGGAATAGCTAGGGTTGGAAAGGACCTCAAGATCATCCAGTTCCAACGCCGCGACATGGGCAGGAATGCCTTCCACTAAACCATGTCACCCAAGGCTATGTCCAACCCAGCCTTGAACACCACAAGCAATGGAGCATTCACAACTTCCCTGGGCAACCCATTCCAG